>CM021110.1:241174727-241220733 GCA_007115665.2 Sequoiadendron giganteum | reverse complement strand
GTTGAAGGTAGCATTATTTTTAATGTAGCCAACATGAGAAAATGTAAACGTGGCTAGCTAAAATTATTTTGTTGGTAACTTGAATTCTACTAGGCATGAAAGAAGTTTGTTTGACTATCTACTTACAATTCTAAATATAAAGTGAATAAGTTTGTTATGATGTGGGGCCATAGAGTGTATTAAGAAATAATGTTGATAGCCCATCAATTCTAGGGATTCTTCATTTGACATGACTATAAGGTTACATCAAATATTCAATAGTGAAGAGTCCATCAATGTTTGGCTACTACTCGTCAATTTTGGTTGGAATACATTTACCCATAGCCGCTTCTAAACTCCTAAATGTAATCAGCGTTAGCATTATCAACAAATAATGTGAAAATGTGGGAAAATTTTCTTGGATACTAGTAACATCAACACACAATTGATTGCCCATATTTTTAATAAATTATATGTGTTCTCTCTTAGTTTTTTGTCTAGAGAGTTGGAAGAAAAAATTAGTTCTTTTGTCACCATTTTTCATCAAATTAAGACATGCTCTAATATGAGCAACCCTACCTTTATATATTTCTATTTTTCTTAGACTGTGTTTCACAATTGCTATAATCTTTTAGATGTTATTATTAACCAGTGAGATAGCCATCAATTTTTCACTTTTTTCAAGATGGCCTTGAAGAGTGCATTTGAAACCCTCTTTATTTCACAAGCTAGATTATGGCTATAGGAGCAAAGAAATGAGTACAATGTGCAAGAGCTTATTCCTACCACAAAATCTAACTACCATTATTGCCTAGATAAGGTTGTTCATTCCAAATAGCAATGAGAGACTTGACACGTTTCTTATTAAGCAGATGGGAGGTATTAAGTTTGAATGGAAGAGAATTGGACTTGGGTTGCTAACAAGAGATTATGCATGTGGTAGAGATAGGGAGATGATTAGAAAGGGTGGTAATGAGGTCTAAATGAACAAGCAAACCATCCTTAGAAAGGGATAAGGGAATTAAGGAGGATAAATAGAAACAATCAAGTTAATTGAACTTGCAAAGAGGGCCTAGACAACAACTATACTTGAGAAAAAATGATTATGGCAGAAATTGAGAGTCAAAAACATCTAAATATTATAACAAAATAATCAACAATAAATTCAAAAAAAGATTATTTAATATTGCTAAACCAATTATAATCAAAAGAATAACCACCACCTAAAATGCTCAATCATATTAAAATCACCACATATAATCCACTCAACAATGGAAAAAGTGCTGACCATCCATTCCCAAAATTCGAGAACTATCATTACGTACATAATGGAGCAAAATCCTATATTTCAACCATGAATTAGACAAACACACCATCACTACTCCACTTCCTCTTTCATGGTTGGAGTGCACAAACATGGCATCTCTCCAATTTGATTGAAGAGCCAACTCTAACCTAATCCCACTGATTTTGACATCTTGGACAGAGACAATATGGAGGTGATGTCTATTAACAACTTGGCGAACATTATGACATCGGTTGGGGATTGAAAGGCCCTTCACATTCCATGCCATAATTTTGCAATTCATTGGGAGTGGACTATAATTTCCCCAGCTTCATTCACTTAAACCTGGTATTGTTGGTTAGCCATAGCAACGGATTGAGAGTTGTGGGGGACGAATGCCATTGACAAGTCACAAGGTGGCAATCTTGAACGTGACAGCGAAGTATGAAATTGTGATGAATTGGCAAGATGAGGCGGAGAAGGGGGTCTTTTCCTCACCTCTGGGCGATCAAAAATAGACGTTGAGACTTCTTTGCGACATGTAATCAATCACAAGGACCACATCATGAAAGGATACAGATTTGGGGGGTGAGGAAACAAGAGAGAGATCATTAGCAGGGGAGGCCCACGATAAGAAGATTGAGGATCAGCAATGAAAGGAGGGAAAGGAGATGGGGACTTGCAGATAGGTAAAGAAGAGGGACGATGGGGTTTGTGGGGGTCAGAAGAAGAAGAATTTTGGACGGAGGTGGGTTCTCAGGAGTAGGAGAGAAGTTATGGTGGTCAATGTGTTGGGTTAGTAAAGTGGGTTCGCAGTGAAGAACTGTTTTTATGGACTTGACGGTCCCTAACTAGATGGTCATCCTGTTGGGATGTGAAGTTCAACGGTCACATGACTGTTCATATTCTCCCAGCTTTGTATAAATATATGGCAGATCATGTATTGATATTTGTAGAATTGATGATTGATAATAAAGTGATTCCCTACTTGAGAGTGGATGTAGACAATTATCAAACCATTATAAATTTGTCTCTCATTATATTCTTTATTTTCTATTTTATTCCGTTTCTCTGCTTGTTTGCCTACAACTGAAACATATTCTACTGACCCAAACGTACAAGAAATATACCCTTTAATAAGCCCCCCTAATGGTCCATTAGACCACACCATTTGTTTTCCCAGTTTGTTTTTGCCCATTTATAGAAATCCTGCTCACTGGGAACGCCTCTTTAAGAAACAGAATAACAGAGCGTAAACGATGTTCTGCAATAGTTGATGTCAATGACTTCATCAGGGATGTGAAATTCCATAGATTTAGCTCGGTTGTCGTCTGTTGTTGTGTTGACTGAAGCATTGTGGACTTGCGGCAGCGAGTTTTCAGGTTGCTCAGGGTTGACAAGTTATGAATTAGTTTTAAATATAAATACCAGCTCAATATGATAGAAATCGACCTCCACTCCACGCCTATACAGATCTCCAGTGCCTTGGGATTAAAACAAAGACTGCAAAAAAGATTCAATTAAGATGTCAAATACATTGAATTGTAAAGAAAGCTAAACTAGACTAGTATTAGGTAGATAAAAAATTATAAAAGTAAGGCTGGCTTAACCAGCACACTCTAAGCGTTGACCTGCTTAGGTGGCTGGTGTGGGCCCCCTTAATCCGTCCCCTTCTCCGTTACTCATCACCGTTGCCGTTCCCTGTTAAGCCCGCATAAAGTAAGTTTTTCAAACCTTTTTCTCCCGCCCAAATAACCCCATATGCAACAAATAGGTTTTCACGCCAATACTCAAGGCCTGTGCCAAAATGGGAGCTTTGTAACAGGGTATGGAGGTCCATCATCACTGTTGGAAATGCTCTGGTAGGCATGTCTGCAAATGTGGAAGCATAGACAAGGGACGTGAGCTGTTTGACAAGATACCTCAAATAAACGTGGTCTCGTTGAATGCGAAAATTGCAGGGTATGCACAAAACGCATTTGTTGAACAGGATTTAGAAACTTTCAGTCAAATGTCATGGGCAGGTGTAAACCCAAACTCTGCAATCTTTGCCATCATCGTCCCTGCCTGAGCCAAAATGGGAGCTTTGGAACGGGGTATGGACATCCATCAGAGGATAAAGGAAAGGAATTTTGTCAGATGTTGTAGCTGCAACTGTCGTGGTAGACATGTATGCAAAATGTGGAAGCATAGACAAGGCACGTGAACTGTTTGACAGAATACCCCAAATAAATGTTGTCTCATGGAATGACATGATTGCAACATATACGCAAAATGTATTTGTTGAAAAGGCTTCAGAAACTTTCAACCAAATGCAATTGGCAGGTGTAAAGCCAGACGCTGGAACCTTTGCCAGCATCCTCCCTGCCTGTGCCAAAATGGGAGCTTTGGAACAAGATATACAATCTATCAAAGGATAAAGGATAGGGATTTTATCAGATGTATAAAGCTTAATGGAAGGGGGATTTTGGTTAGATATTATCGTTGGGACTGCTCTAGTAGACATATATGGAAAATGTGGAAGCATAAACAAGGCACGTAAACTGTTTGACAAAAATGTCTCAAAGAAATGTAGTCTCAGGTAATGCAATGTTTGTCGAATATGCACAAAGTGGATTTTACAAGGATGCTCTCAAACTATTTGAATTAATTAATGAAGCATTTTGGAACATGTCCTGACACTATAAGCTTTGCTTGTGTTATATGTGCATGCAACCATGCAGGTTTAGTGAATGTGAGTTGTACATACTTCAATCACATGGGTTAGCCTTACTGCATTACATCTACAATTGATCATTATGTGTGTGCTTGACCTATTTGCCCATGCTGGCTATCTTGAGGACACCCTTAACTTTATCATCAAGATGCCAGTTAAACCTGGGGTGGATGTGTGGATCTGTTTTCTTGCTGCCTACAGATCCCATATGAATATAGGCTTAGGAGTATTTACAGCAACACTATTTTTTTATTTGGATCTTAAAAAAGATGCAACTAGTGTTCTCTCAAACATCTATGCAGAAGTAGGAAAGTCGTGTGAGCAAATGGTAAGGGGATTGATGAAAGATAAGGAATTAAAAAGCTCCTCGAATGTAGTTGGATTGAAGGCCATAAAATGGTATGTACTTTTTGTGTAGGAGGTCACAGTAAATCTATGAAAAGTTGGAGAATTTGGCTTGGGAGATGAAGTTAGCAAGGTATTTTTGAGATGCAAGACACTTAGTGGTGTGGAAAGGGAGGGGAAAAAATTATTTCTTTGCCATCATAGTGAAAAGTTGTCAATTGCTTTTGGTTTTATAGATATGCCCCTTAGAACAACTATAAGACTTGTTAAGAACCTTCAAGTATGTGTTAATTGTCACATTGCAATGAAATGTATCTCTAAGATTGTTGGAATTCCTACTTCTAATTATTAGTTTAGTTGATTTCATAAGGAGGAAGTGAATTCACTTGCATACACATTTCTCCATCGATTACTTTAAGGCCTTGTTAATTCATGAAGATTAATTTCTTGTATGAAGTTATTTTGAAAAGCTCTAATTATGATAAATCTTAATATATGGGTTCCTATGTTGGTTTGTTTATCCAATGATGTTTATAAACATTCTCTACTAAAGTTTCCACTTATTTATGCCTTGCAACACCATCTCTAGTTTAGACAAAATTAGGGAACCCTTTGTTGATGTTTGTCCTTTTGAGCCTTTACCTTGCATATCATTCTTACTGAAAGGACTCTAGTGTGCTTCTAATTTTTTTTAAGTTTGATTTTGTTGCCTATAGAGCCCCACATTGATATTTGATCAAAAATATATATTTGTCCCTATAGTTGTTATGTGATATCTTGTCTTGCCCCTTTCTAGGTAATGTTGGGGCCTATATTAGTAAGTGAAAAATTATCTAAGTCGAGTATTTCCTTTCTTAATAGAACCATGTTTTGACAACTGTCTATAACCAATCTAAGAATTCGTTCAACATACTTCCTTATTAAACAATGTTCTTGTTGTAGTGTTTTATCTTTCGAACTATATTGTCACATGCCTAAATATCTTAAACTATAGAAATTTCTAAGTGTTATGGGTGATTGTGTATATTTGTAGCCTTTATTGGGTTTATAGGTTTCCTCTTGCCGGTATTCTTTCCCTCTATTCCTTAAAACACAATATTTACATTTTTGTTTGAAACCTTTGATTATTTTAGTCTGTTAGACTTCTCATTCCCTGGGTACTTTATCATGAGGCTTTATCTATGCTTCCACTCCCTTTGTCTTTGCCTTTGGCCCTAGGATTTAATGTCTCAATGTAATCATGTACTTCTTAAGCTATAAGACTAATCTATGAACCTTAATTATAAGACTAATCTAACTAGAATGAAAAATAATTTATTATTTAGTTGGTAAAGAATTTTTGTGTGTTTAAGTATTAATTTAAGTAAACCCATTTATGATAGGTTGCTAGTTGAATCTTAAGATAGATAATTGAAAAGGAATTTCTACATTTAAATTGTGTAGGCTATCTATTGTCCATCTGTATTTGTGGTGAACTTGATGTGCATCTTGACCTTCATTATTTATTCCTTTCTTCATCCTCAAAAAAAATTCTCTAAATAACAAACTCTCATTCTAATATCTTGAAATTAGTTAATTCCACTTTGATTTTTTAATTTTGTAATAATTAAAAAAAAATTTCTTTTTGAGTAAACATAAACATATTCACAACATATAGACCTTATCAAAAATAGGTTACTGTCTACTTACTACACTATTGTCTTTGTCTATTATTTTCATTGAAAAATTAATTTTTTTTTCTTCTCAAATTTCCTATAGTATATAAGAATAAATTATTTTTGTTGTTATTTGATAGTTAAATTATTATTGTTGTTATTTGATATAAATTATTATCCTTCCTTCTTTGACAATCCCTTTCTCATACAAATGTATCTCTTATAGGAACCCTCATCTAAACCCATCCATGTATTTTCCTTCCTCTTATTTCATTACCCTTCCTCAATTGTCATCCACACCACATGATGTCTCATTCTATATGTCTCACAAAGATGACCACTTTGATAATGAACCCCTACTATATAATTCTAAGTTTTTCACTCACCAAAATTAACCACCTCTTGTCTCTCCCTCAAAGTAGCCTGCTTGATGATGCCACCTAATCCTAAATCTCTTTACTTGCATACGCTTTACTAAATATCATCATTACCCATATTGAGGGGCTAGAGATATTACAAGGTATATGATATATTATCCACACTCATGTTCCTTTATAGTCTAGTTCTTGTACCTTCATCCCTATCTTCTTGCCAACCTCTTTTCTTTTTCCCACCAATCAATATTCCTTCACCTAGATTTTATTGTCTACTCCTCATCCAACCCACATTCCTACTCTCTCTCTCTCTCTATTCCTCCTTTTAACTATGGTCATGTCCCTTTAAGCAAATATTTTACATCCTACCCCTATGTGCCACCCTCTCAACCCTTACCCTTCACTTGTCTTGTTTGATCCTCTCTTACCACTATTGTCACTCCCTCTTCTATCGTACCCTTAACCCCACAAACCTTTCCACACTCTTATCATAAGATGAAAAATTAGCATCCCTTACCTCAACATCCCAGCTTATGCCCCTAAACCTATCATTTACCATCTAGTTCAAGAAATTCCAATAATTTAATACTAAATATCTATTCTCCCATCATCTTATACCTTGGGGGATGGAACCTTAAACCTCCTCCATAGCATAATATATTTGGCTATGATAAATCATCCAAAAGAACCATAATTCACCATGCTAAACATTGACATACATGTATAATTGGATAAGTGATCCTAAGATACACATTCAATCCCTTATAGATCAGTGTGCGTTAATTATTACTTTGATGATGAATTCATAGCTAAGCTTTTTTTGTATTCATTAAGGAAAAAACCTTAAAATGGTTCTACTCTTTATCTACCTATTATATGGGTTCCTTCCTCTATCTCACATATCTTTTCATGGAGCACATTCAAGTCAATATAGGATTGTAGGCCAGTTTTATCAATGTTATACATTGCAATCAAGGTGCAAATGAGAAGGTGATTGGTTTTATCTTCTATTGTTAATGCCTTCTTTCATTTTCATGGAGCACATTCAAGTCAATATAGGATTGTAGGCCAGTTTTATCAATGTTATACATTGCAATCAAGGTGCAAATGAGAAGGTGATTGGTTTTATCTTCTATCATTAATTCCTCCTTTCATAGATCTCTTATCTTCTTCTCGACTCTAATATCAAGAGAACATTTATTAAGAACATTTTCCCAAAGCTTCACAATAAAAATATCTTGCACAAATATCCAACTTTTATAACACTATGTTATACACAGGTGATAGGTCACCTTAAGGTCATCTCTTTAACCTTGATGACTATATTTTTTAACCTTGTCCTCTTCTCAAGAAACCAATAATTTTACAAAGAGGAACACCAATAACTTATAATTTTCATGAGGTCACGAGGTCTAGTTCCATCTTTCATGAGTTTCTTTGAATAACCTTATCCAACTTCATCCTATCCAACCCTTGAACCCCAACCTCTTCTTATTTTACCAAATTTACCATTTCTTTAAATAGTATATTGACCTATTTTGCTATGAAACGTGCCTTACTATTATACTCTCCTTTTTGTTTTTCTCAATTAGCTCTTTGGAATTCCTTATCACCAAATCATATTCCCTTTTACGTAAATATTATTTTTTCATTTTCACTTTCATTATATTCTCCTAGGATATGCTTCTATTAATCCAACCCTAGTAATTAGTAGAGTTCTTTTTCTTTTTCTCCTTTTCTTAAGTTTCTACATGGGAAGTATTTCTTGACTTTTTCCTTCTTTTTCTCCTTTGTATTCTTTCCTAATTTATCTTTTTTCAATGAGGATTTTTTTATTCTACATTCATTTTCTATATTTGATTTTTTTGCTCCTCTAATTTAGTTACTCACTACTACTTTAGCATTATAGATTACATTTGGACTAGACAATTATTCACTTTCCAATCAATGGTGCCAACACATTATTACAAAACTATTAAATTTGGGACGACTATTAATATCATGTGATTTATCACCACAAAAATAGCATGTGGATTTTCCTCCTTTTTCTTCTTCTAGACTCATTAGCATAATGTCTTAGTTTACCATAGTTATAATATTTTGGCCTTTTGGTCCTTCTTTCTCCAATATCTCTATTATTATCATGGTAGCCTCCCCTACCACCTCCATCTCAATAATTATCATGGTAACTCATGGAGGGTCATATATCTTGAATTTATGGTACCATATAGTGTATATTGTTGGGTGGTCTTATACTTTCTCTCAATTGAAGTTCCCACTAGCCATGTGCCAAATAAACATTGAATGCTTTTTATAGCTAAATCCTACGTTCTAACCAACCCATATCCAAAAAATAATATTCATCTTCTTCATGAAGTAACATTGGATACCTATTTATGTCATGTTTGTCCCACTTTATACTTTACAATATATACTTACTATCTTTCTACGAAATTTCCCAAGTTCCCCTCTTTGTATGGTAGCCCTCTTCATGCCTTTGGTTATCAAACATTCATTCCTTGTATAATTTTTAAACCAAAATTTACTTCTTCTAGATGGCGGAGAAGTCTTATCTTTCTTACCTTTCATTATAATTTCTTACTTCAACATTATGTTGTCCAACTCTAATTAAAATTATCAATTTCATCCTTTCCTACTAAATCATTCTCCTTTATATTTGACTAGGATTATATTATGACGATCAATTCTACTACATCCTTATACGAAGATGAAATCTTTTCTTCTACTTAGACTACTATAATGTGAGGGGTTAAACCTAAAATAAAACACTCAATTCATAATTTCTTTTATGTCGAGGTTTCTTCTAGCTTTCCAACCACACTTTTAAATGATTGTTCATAATATTTTATTGATTCAGTAATTTTTGCGATCTTCCATATTTTATTTATGTTTTTTTCTCATACATTAGGTGAATGGAAATGGGTTAGGGACCATTAATATGGTGTGTCTAATGTTATTTCATTATTATTTCAAATTAACTGAATATAATTTGTAATAGCAATCACTAAGGAGGTGGAGCATGATGGTAGTGATTAGAAGTTGAAGGTATTTACACAACTTTCCCTATCCTAGGCACTAGGAGAGAAGATGACACATCCTTGTATTTAGTAGGTGGGTATGCTTATTAGTCAAGGAATCGGGATGCCATTTTTGGGAGTTGTTCCATATCATCGTATATTTATACTTTTTATTATAATTAATGTAGAGATGGCATTCGTTGCCATTTGGTACAACTAATTGATCTAATATAAATTTTATCCTTATGATTATGCAAAATTTTAAAGGGATTAGATTAATGTGTTGAGTGAATAAGGGCCTATGTTAAGGGCCAAATTATACGTACATGCCTATGCCATTGTGTTGGAATGAATGAGCTAGAATTTTATATATAGAGAAAAATAAAAATGTAAAATGTTAGTAAATTTATTATAGAACAAAGGGCGGGGGGGCTAACTCGATTGGCTAAAGCATCCTGTTGCAGGAAATAGGTCACGAGGTCTAGTCCCCCCCCAAATCCGTGGTACCAGAGGGTGTGTCGCGCCAACGTCACCGATCACATGAAAAAGTTTACCAGGCGCACTGTAGTTTATAGGGGGGTGGATACCAGACCAATTCCTACAGTCTAAAAAAAAATTATTATAGAACAAATACATAAAAAATGTAAGGTAGCTTGTAATATTTTTAGGGTTTTGTAATGTGTTATTTTGAATCTTAATCCATTATATAAATTCATTTTATACCCTATTGAAGATTAATATATACATGTATAGTTTGCTAAGTCTATGAATATATCCATGTGTTTTGGATGAGCTTTTGGCAATGATGCATGTTCCCCTAATTATATTTTATAATGAGTGTATTTTGTGAGCGATTAGTTAATCATCATAAATTTTATTAAAAAATGTGAATCTTTCATAGAGAACTCATCTATTTTCTCATGGATTGTTCAAGAATGTTCAATTCTTGATGTAATAAATATATGGTGTGTCCCCTATGTGCATAGAGTTGAGCTTATATATGTAATCAACCACACTAGATCCTTTTAGTTGTCATCTTTCACATATTATAAATTTTAAATCACACATGCATTTACTCATTTGGTTTGGAGATTCAAGTTTGTCACATTTACAAGACAAAAGAACCAATATGTAGTGAGGTTAACCTTCAATCACACAGTTGTAGGATTTGATAAATGCAAATCCACAGCTCGCCAAGAACACCTGCATGCAAAATACCTAATGTTGAATGGAGGCCAAAGAGACAGAAGCAAGGGTTTGGAAAATCTCAGCGGAGTGAGAGCAGAATTATTATTTCCCAAAAAGATGATTTACAATAATTACAAAAGCGGCATATATAAGGTGAGAAACCCTAAAGCCGGAGAAAGCTAGGTTTGTGCATTTAATAATTAATAAACATATTAATTATAATGCACCTACAAATGACAAGCTTAAGTGAATAGAATAATAGTTAGCATTAATAATTAAACCGAAGTGATTTAATTATAAAGGCAAATGAACTATTACTCTAACACCCCCCCTTAAGTGAAGCTCAGGAGGAAGCAAACCTAGCACAGCTAAGAAAGCAGGAAAAAATGGGTCCCGGCAACAAGGCCTGATCAGGTACCCAACTACAAAGAAATCTCTGTAAAACGGGGAAATAGAGAAAACCCAGTGGGAAAAACTCTACCCCAAAAAGAGATACAACAACATGCTGAAAAAAACATGAAGGAAGGAAGGCCTCAACAAGACCCCCCAAGGACAACTTCCGTCACCCCAAGCATAGAACGCAACTGAAGATAGCGCGGAGATGCAAAAGGTTTGGTGAAGATGTCAGCAACCTGCGCGTCAGTGGGGATGTAATCCAAAGAGAGAACACCATCCTGAATCTGCTGACGGATGAAATGCATATGAAGCTCAATGTGTTTAGTGCGCTGATGCTCCACCGGGTTACGGGAAATGTGAATAGCACTCTGATTATCGCACCACAGAACAGTGGGACGATCAGGAGGAAACCCAAACTCAGTCATCAACTGTCGAAGCCATAAAATCTCCTGACTAGCATGCACTGCCGCTCTATACTCAGCCTCTGTAGATGAAAGTGCGCGAGCATTCTGCTTCTTGCATGACCATGTGATAGGACCAGAGCCAAGGCAAAATACAAAGCCAGAAGTAGACTTCCGATCATCAACATCACCAGCCCAATCTGAGTCAGTGTAGCCAACAATGTGAGGAGCCCCGGATGTGTAATGAATGCCATACATAAGTGTGCCCTAAATGTATCTCAAAATGCGCTTGGCAGCTTGCCAATGACTCTCATGAGGCTCGTGAGAGAATCGAGAGACTAGACCAACTGCAAAGGAGAGATCAGGACGAGTGTGTGTCAGGTACAACAAACTGCCAACCAATTGCCGATACAATGTAGGATCCACTGAAGGCGAAGTGCAAGAGGTAGACAAAGTAACACCCGACTGAAAAGGTGTGGGAGCAGGCTTGCAAGCAAGCATATCAAAGCACTGAAGCATGTCAAGAGCATACTTCTGCTGGTAAACAAAGATCCCAGTAGGTGACTGAACAATCTGCAGACCCAGAAAGAAGTGTAATAGACCCAAGTCTGTCATCTCAAACTGCTCCATCAATGCACGCTGAACATCCTGAATCATAAAAGATGAGCTACCTGTGATGAGAAGATCATCGACATATAGCACAAGGATCAAAACCTCATCCTCAAGACGCTGAATGTAGACTGTAGGATCGGAATGACAGCGTGTGAATCCTGTAGAAAGCAGAAAGGAGTCCATCTTCTCATACCAAGCCCGAGGGTCCTGTTTGAGACCATACAAAGAACGTCGAAGTCTGCAGACCAAGGAGGAATCCTGCACAAATCCCTGAGGCTGCTCCATGTAAATCTCCTCACTAAGATCACCGTGCACGAAAGCACTCTTCACATCCATCTGAAAAATGGGCCATCCCTGAGAAGCCGCGAGGGATAAGACAAGGCGAATAGAGTTCATCTTGGCGACAGGGGCAAATGTCTCAATGTAATCAATACCCTCAACCTGTGAAAAACCCTTCGCAACAAGACGTGCCTTGTACTTATCAATAGAACCATCAACAACAAACTTAGTACGATACAACCACTTGCATCGCACTAACTTTCTTCCCTTAGGAAGAGAACAAAGATCCCAAGTATGATTTTTCATCAAAGAAGAATACTCCTCCTCCATAGCACTGTCCCACTCAGTATGTCCTGTTGCTGCCCCAAATGTCTGAGGATCACCACAAATAGCATGACTCAGAAGACTAGAACCCGCAATATGAGACCGGGTGCGACGGGAAGTGGAAGGGTCACCAGCCAGAGATCCTGCAGCATCAACTGTAACACGAGCCCATCTAGGCATCTGTGGAGGATCCTATGGTGGAGGTAAATGGGGATCACTAAGATCATCATCCTCATCATCCTGAAACAAAGTTGGAAGAGAGGAGGGAGTAGTGGTAAGTGAAGTGGACTCTGGAAGCGGGGTATCTACTGCAGGAAGGCGCTCATCAAACTGGACATCCCGTCGAAACAGGACCTCTCTAGAATCAGGGTCAAACAACCTGTATGCCTTAACATCCTCGCAGTAGCCAACAAAAATGAGGTGTCGGCTCTTCCGCTCCATTGCTCTCCTCTGAGCATCAGGCACAAATGCCAATGCTTCACTACCAAAAAGTCGGAATGAAGATATATCAGGCTTGACATGAGACCAAGCCTCCTCAGGAGTCATATGTCGAACTGCCTTGTGAGGCATCCGATTCTGAATATAGTTGGCACAATTGACTGCCTCTTCCCAAAAAGACGAATCCATGGACCTGGACTGTATCATACAATTAGCCATCTCCCGAAGTGTTCTGTTCTTTCTCTCTGCCACACCATTCTGCTGAGGGGTGTAGGGCACTGAAAACTAATGCTGAAGACCATGTTCAGAGCAAAAATCCCTGAAAGCTTGGTTCACATACTCCCCCCCATTATCTGTGCGTATCCGAGGAATAGAAAGACCAGATTGCTTCTCCACAAATGTTTAAAGACTCGAAATGAGTCAAAGACATCAAACTTGTACTTTAAAAAGTACACCCATGTGCGCTTGGAGAAGTCATCAATGAAAGTAAGCACATATCTAGCACCGGAAAAAGGAGTAGGAAATGACATGAGGTCACTATGAATCAACTCCAATGGTGCCAAAGCACGAGTAGCTCGTCCCTGAGGAAAAGGATCCCTATGTTGTTTGCCAAGAACACAACCCTGACAAACCCCATCAGTGCAAGTAATGTGTGGAAGCCCAAGAACAAGTGCCTGTGTGCTCATCTGCTGAAGATATCTGTAATTGACATGGCCCAAACTCTCATGCCAAAGTCTGCTCACTGAATCTGCATGTGCTATAAGACAGTAACTTGTGCTAGCAGAAGACTCAAATCCATCAAATCTGTATAGTCAGGATGCAGTGTCAACACTCCCAGTAGCCACAATCATATCAGAATCATGTAAGTCCCGAATAACCACATCATGTGGTGAGAACTCAACTGTCTTACCAAAGCCAGAGTGACAAATTTGATAGATAGACAGTAGGTTCGTTGAAATGTCAGGGACAAAGAGAACATCCTGAAGAGAACCCCCAGCCAATGCAACAGAACCAGAACCCAAAACAGAAAGATGAGATGAGTTCCCAACAACAATCTGTGAAGTAGCACAAGGAGCAAGTGAGGTGACCAATTGCTGAGTGTGAGTCATGTGGTGAGAGGCACTGGAATCAAGAATCCAGGTGGGCCCAGAAGTCATAGCTCGTGCAGTAAGAGCATGACCTTTCCCTGTAGGGGAGGATGTGGACTGAGGAACTGAAATGTGATGCTCCTGCATGGCTTCCTCTAAAGCCTCCAAATGTTTCCAACACCGAGAAACGGGATGTCCTTCCTTTCCACAAAAGCTACAGGTCTCAACTGATTTCTTCTTAGTCTTGGAGGTAGACTTAGTAGACTTCAAAGAAGATTTACCCTTGGAAGGGTTAGCTGGAGGTTTTGAATCAGTTTTCTGTGCAGGTTTGGAGGAAGACTCATTGCCTGCGGAATCTTTCTTCGGTTTGCCTTTCTGTTTTGGTTTCCCTTGTGAAGACCGAGCAACCAATGCTTGGCTAGAAGAGCCAGAAGCATCCATCTGTTGGATCTTTGCCTGTTCCCGTGTCAACCGATCACAGAATGTCTCAAAAGAAGGCATGGTGTGTCTAGCACCCAAAGCATCCATGGTGGAGTAGAAAGTGGAAGAGAAGATCTGATATTGTCCTCGCAACTTTGAGAGTATCAAGAAGATACACTCGTCATCTGTCTTGGTTTTCCCACATCCCTGCAAAACTGAGCGTAGAGACTTGAACTTCATCAAGAAGTCCTTAATGGTGGGAAAGCCGGTAGGTGTCAAAGTAGTCAGCTCTGCATCAAGCTGTAGTGCCCGAAATTCATTGACAGTGCCAAACAAATCTGAAAACTTGCCCCAAATGGCCCTAGGAGTGGTCAAACCATCCAAGTGAAAGAGGAGACTGTCGAAAATGTTCAGTGCAATCAAGCCCATGGCTTCATCCATTTTATTCCTATGCTGAAGAATCTCAAAAAGACGTTGTAGGATAGGTTGATGTTCATCTAGGCATGACCATAAGCCACATGACATGAGTAGCCTGGTCATGTGTGCTTTCCAGGTGTGGTAATTATGCAGTGTCAGTCGGGCCATAGAGGGGTCCGACATTGAGAGAAGAAAAAGACAGAAGTAGAAGGGTCATTTTCTGAAAGGAAATGACAGAAAGCAAAAGTACCCCCCCACAATGTATGATTCTAACCCTCGTACAACAAATAAACAAATACTGAAAGTACAAAAAACGAGGAAAAAACCTAAACGCCAAATGCAAAGAGAGAGGAAAACAAAGCCTCTACTTTGACACCAAAAAATAGTACTCAAATGGCCGAATCAGCAAACAAGACCAGCATAGTTACATCCGGCTCGGAAACACCTTTTCGACGATATTTCATTTTTCGAAAACGGACACCGTATGCCCAAGATACGGCCAAAAAACCACAGGTACCCCCTAAAAATGAGCTCTCTAGAAAAAAACCAGTCAGGGGAAATAATTTGACGGCCGTATGGCCGTCACTGGACGTCGGCGGTGGCTAGTGGGTGGCGACGCCGGCGGAGGTGGCGGCTGGGCGGAGTGGCGGTGGCGGTCAAGCGACCGGGTGGCGCAGTGGCGACACGGGCTGGCAGCGCCCAAAATTTAGAGAAAAATTGATTTTTTTAAAAAAATTTCTTGATTTTTGAGCCCGTACGGCCCTGGTAGGCCAAAAAAATTTGCATGTGGTCACTGTGGCCAAAATAGTCAAAGTTTATATGAATTTTGACTCTCCCAGACCTTCTGAACGCAATGGTGGAGTCCGTTTTTGCTCAAACGGCTCCAGAAAATAGCGCCTCCTTCAAAGTGACAGAAAAACCCCAGAGAAGCTGTGGCTGTCGTCTTCGAATCGTGGCCTCAAACACCTTCAAACCAGGCAGCGACAGGGTGGCTCTGATACCATGTAGGATTTGATAAATGCAAATCCACAGCTCGCCAAGAACACCTGCATGCAAAATACCTAATGCTGAATGGAGACCAAAGAGACAGAAGCAAGGGTTTGGAAAATCTCAGCGGAGTGAGAGCAGAATTATTATTTCCCAAAAAGATGAATTACAATAATTACAAAAGCGGCATATATAAGGTGAGAAACCCTAAAGCTGGAGAAAGCTAGGTTTGTGCATTTAATAATTAATAAACATATTAATTATAATGCACCTACAAATGACAAGCTTAAGTGAATAGAATAATAGTTAGCATTAATAATTAAATCGAAGTGATTTAATTATAAAGGCAAATGAACTATTACTCTAACAACAGTTGCACATAAAAAGCCCATTGTAGTATCTCTAAGTGTTAGTAGTTCTTTCAAATCTACATAGCTCATTTCTTTAGTAATACATTATGTTAAAAACAACCATTCAACTAACATTTCTTTAGAGCTTTATACATTGATGTCTAGTTTTCTTTCAAGTATAAAGTGTAGTCTTACACAAATAAATTATTAGGAGGTAATAATTAGTATGTCAATCTCATGCATGTCTTCCTTTTCTACTCAAAGGAAGTTTAAGGTCTTGATGGTGATAAATCAACACATCAAAGCTCAAACATGTTATTAAGGTTTTTAGTGCATTGGGAATGGTTTTCTTTAAGACCACTTATGGTCATTCATTACTTTTTAATTATACTATAATATAACCTTAGAGAACACCCAATTTGGTGTAGCAAAGAAAAAATGAGAAAGTACTCATTCTCATGCATTGGCCCATGTTACCATTTATCTAATCATAAGTTGCAATTCCTATTATCTTGAGTTGACTTCCTCTAGGGCTTAGGTGTGGTTTATCTTTAGGCTTTAGGGCGTAATTGTTTTTTAGAGCTAATAAGTGGTACTATTACTAAGGAAGCATTGAGGGTTTTCATTATTTGAGTATGTTGGCAATATTCACATTCATATCATGTTGAATTGCTAGTTACAACAAAGATCATTTTCTCTTCCCAAATAAAAGGTAGTGAATTTAGTTTCAATCAAACATATTTAAATACCTAAATTAAAAATTTGAATATGGAAGGATGAATATTTTCATGAGATTTTTTAGACATTGGAGACCCAAATTTTCATGTGAGAAAGCAACAAACAACTTTGAGAGCTAAAAATACAAGTTAGCTCAACCTTCTTCTCATGAGCATGAGGTTGGTCCATATGGTAATGATAAGTTGTTTGAAGTTTAAGAAACTAATGTACTTTAGATGACTTGATAGATAAATTTGGTCTAGAATACTATAAAAACTAAGGGGAAAGTGATTAGGTACAGTTATGTGAGTATGTGGATATGTGCAACTAAATTGAATGTGAGACCCATTTCATTAATAATAAGCTTCTTCAATGTGTCTATGTCAATGCCTTTAGTCAATATGAGATACCAAATCATTATTTAGTACACCTTAGAGAACTTATGGAACAAAGGTACACAAAAGGGTCAAACCTTTCAATGTTGACATCAAATCCATAATTGCGACTACCATCATGCAATTATACAGTGGGTATTGGTTGATAAATAGGAAAGTTGGTATTAAGAACATTACTAATTATATAATTATGCCTAATTTTGTTGTTCCTAAGATCAAAGATCATTATATTACATCAAAGGATGGCTAAGAAAAGATGAGTACGCATGTAAAATCCTATAGTACAAAAGAATATTGTTCTAAGAACCAAGAAAACTAAAATACCTACAAGTGTAATGAAGTCCCAAAGAAAAGAAAGTGAGCCCAAAATCATGTGGAGTAAAGGAGACATCTTGTAAAAGAAAAGAAGCTATCAATTGTAGCTATGCTAATGCAAATAAAAAATATTTTTAGACGGGTGGTCAAGTTGTGTAACTAATCCCAATCCACACCTTTTCCTAATGACACTCTTATTGATATAGATTTCGCTCCAAATGAGTTGTCTTATATTATTTCCCTACAATTATTGATCAACCTATTAATTCTTCCATTGATCCCAAACTTGATGCCAATGCCCAAGAAAAAACTTAAATCTATCTAAGAACATTATTAGTAGAAAGAAAAATAAATGTTCTAAATTGTGCTAAACTGTAGGCAGGATGGATGTGGCTGAAGGTTATGGAATTTCAGTGTGATTAATTTGTTTAAAAAATTTCAAACTTGTTCAACAAATCCATTTTATTCATGCTCTACAACCATGGCTTTCACGAGATGGTATCTTTTGGGATGTTCCATCAAACAGTTCATGTGCTTTGTCTATTATTCAACATTTTGCATACATTTTTACCATAACATTTCCAACCATAATTTCTAATTAATATACCTCTTCCCTTTCACTTTGATGGGTGGGTATACGCTGATCTGAAGCTCCCTTACTCACATGAGCTGTGAGGATGCTGGCATAGGGCGTGGAAATTGTCTTTATACTCGTCAGATGTATTTGGATGAAACATTTTAAAAGCTCCTACATATAGGCCACGACATATTTATGAAAGTTTCAAAGGCCATGTATTTTGTGCAGATCCAGTTATAATATTTCTTTGAAATAATCTGTCAAACAATTGTCTTGTCTTGTCTATGCTTTCACATTTTTCATACATGATTGTCAAAGTAGCTATGACCACATCGTCGAACCGCGTGAGGAAACCCATATTTTCTTACGCTACAATAGCTATTTTCCATGACATGCAACCAAACACTTTAGCGGGATGGCCAAAACTTTTGCAACGCAGGAACTTCAATAGTGCTATGCGTGGGTGGGCGGGAGATATAGTTTAAAATTAAGCGGGAACAATTTGAACACTAACAGAAACGGCGAACGGAAAATGGGAGAGCCTAAGTAGGCCAATGAGTTTTGACTCGAAAACTACACGGTTGAATCTTGATAGCAATATCATAATTTGACACGTTGTGAAAGAAACCTCCTACTTATCAATTGATGAGCTAAAGGGGCTCTATAATGAATGGTTCATAAGGCATAACACTTGTTGAAGGTTTTGCAAATGGGGTAGCAAGCTAAGTGGGCTTAACCTTGGGGGAAACTTCGTCGTTAAGCGCGCTTGAGCTGGAGCAGTACTGGGATGGGTGACCTCCCGGGACGAACCAATGCTTCACTTTTGTGAGCAAAACCTAGATGCAATGAGTGTTAAGTGGACCATTCATTATCATGAGAGATGGGTTCTTGTGAACCACTACTCATGAATCATGGGTCAATGAGTTTCACTCGAAAACTACACGGTTGAATCTTGATAGCAATATCATAATTTGACACGCTGTGGAAGAAACCTCCTACTTATCAATTGATGAACTAAAGGGGCTCTATAATGAATGGTTCTTAAGGCATAACACTTGTTGAAGGTTTTGCAAATGGGGTAGCAAGCTAAGTGGGCTTAACTTTGGGGAAAACTCCGTCGTTAAGCGTGCTTGAGCTGGAGCAATACTGGGATGGGTGACCTCCCAGGACGGACCAATGCTTCACCTCTGTGAGCATCACCTAGATGCAATGAGTGCTAAGTGGACCATTCATTATCATGAGAGATGGGTTCTTGTGAACCACTACTCATGAATCATGGATCAATGAGTTTGACTCGAAAACTACACGGTTGAATCCTGATAGCAATATCATAATTTGACACGCTGTGGAAGAAACCTCCTACTTATCAATTGATGAGCTAAAGGGGCTCTATAATGAATGGTTCATAAGGCATAACAATTGTTGAAGGTTTTGCAAATGGGGTAGCAAGCTAAGTGGGCTTAACCTTGGGGTAAATTCCGTCGTTAAGCGCGCTTGAGCTGGAGCAGTACTAGGATGGGTGACCTCCCGAGATGGACCAATGCTTCACCTCTGTGAGCATCACCTAGATGCAATGAGTGCTAAGTGGACCATTCACTATCATGAGAGATGGGTTCTTGTGAACCACTACTCATGAATCATGGGTCAATGAGTTTGACTCGAAAACTACACAGTTGAATCCTGATAGCAATATCATAATTTGACACATCGTGAAAGAAACCTCCTACTTATCAATTGATGAGCTAAAGGGGCTCTATAATGAATGGTTCATAAGGCATAACACTTGCTGAAGGTTTTGCAAATGGGGTAGCAAGCTAAGTGGGCTTAACCTTGGGGGAAACTCCATCGTTAAGCGCACTTGAGCTGGAGCAGTACTGGGATGGGTGACTTCCCGGGACGGACCAATGCTTCACCTCTGTGAGCATCACCTAGATGCAATGAGTGCTAAGTGGACCATTCATTATCATGAGAGATGGGTTCTTGTGAACCACTACTCATGAATCATGGGTCAATGAGTTTGACTCGAAAACTACACAGTTGAATCCTGATAGCAATATCATAATTTGACACGATGTGGAAGAAACCTCCTACTTATCAATTGATGAGCCAAAGGGGCTCTATAATGAATGGTTCATAAGGCATAACACTCGCTAAAGGTTTTGCAAATAGGGTAGCAAGCTAAGTGGGCTTAACCTTGTGGGAAACTTCATCGTTAAGCGCATTTGAGCTGGAGCAGTATTGGGATGGGTGACCTCCCAGGATGGACCAATGCTTCACCTCTGTGAGCATCACCTAGATGTAATAAGTGTTAAGTGGACCATTCATTATCATGAGAGATGGGTTCTTGTGAACCACTACTCATGAATCATGGGTCAATGAGTTTGACTCGAAAACTACACGATTGAATCTTGATAGCAATATCATAATTTGACACGATGTGGAAGAAACCTCCTACTTATCAATTGATGAGCTAAAGGGGCTCTATAATGAATGGTTCATAAGGCATAACACTTGCTATAGGTTTTGCAAATGGGGTAGCAAGCTAAGTGGGCTTAACCTTGGGGGAAACTTCGTCGTTAAGCGTGCTTGAGCTGGACCAATACTGGGACGGGTGACCTCCCGAGACAAACTTTTGTGAGCATCACCTAGATGCAATGAGTGCTAAGTGGACCATTCATTATCATGAGAGATGGGTTCTTGTGAACCACTACTCATGAATCATGGGTCAATGAGTTTCACTCGAAAACTACACGGTTGAATCCTGATAGCAATATCATAATTTGACACGCTGTGGAAGAAATCTCCTATTTATCAATTGATGAGCTAAAGGGGCTCTATAATGAATGGTTCATAAGGCATAACACTTGCTGAAGGTTTTGCAAATGGGGTAGCAAGCTAAGTGGGCTTAACTTTGGGGGAAACTCTGTCATTAAGCGCGCTTGAGCTGGAGCAGTACTGAGATGGGTGACCTCCCGGGACGGACCAATGCTTCACCTCTGTGAGCATCACCTAGATGCAATGAGTGCTAAGTGGACCATTCATTATCATGAGAGATGGGTTCTTGTGAACCACTACTCATGAATCATGGGTCAATGAGTTTGACTCGAAAACTACACGGTTGAATCCTAATAGCAATATCATAATTTGACACGTTGTGGAAGAAACCTCCTATTTATCAATTGATGAGCTAAAGGGGCTCTATAATGAATGGTTCATAAGGCATAACACTTGCTGAAGGTTTTGCAAATGGGGTAGCAAGCTAAGTGGGCTTAACCTTGGGGGAAACTCCATCGTTAAGCGCGCTTGAGCTGGAGCAGTACTGGGATGGGTGACCTCCTGGGACGGACCAATGCTTCACCTCTGTGAGCATCACCTAGATGCAATGTGTGCTAAGTGGACCATTCATTATCATGAGAGATGGGTTCTTGTGAACCACTACTCATGAATCATGGGTCAATGAGTTTGACTCGAAAACTACACGGTTGAATCCTGATAGCAATATCATAATTTGACACGATGTGGAAGAAACCTCCTACTTATCAATTGATGAGCTAAAGGGGCTCTATAATGAATGGTTCATAAGGCATAACACTTGCTAAAGGTTTTGCAAATGGGGTAGCAAGCTAAGTGGGCTTAACCTTGGGGGAAACTCCGTGGTTAAGCGCGCTTGAGCTGGAGCAGTACTGGGATGGGTGACCTCCCGGGACGGACCAATGCTTCACCTCTGTGAGCATCACCTAGATGCAATGAGTGCTAAGTGGACCATTCATTATCATGAGAGATGGGTTCTTGTGAACCACTACTCATGAATCATGGGTCAATGAGTTTGACTCGAAAACTACACGGTTGAATCCTGATAGCAATATCATAAATTGACACGTTGTGGAAGAAACCTCCTACTTATCAATTGATGAGCTAAATGGGCTCTATAATGAATGGTTCATAAGGCATAACAATTGTTGAAGGTTTTGCAAATGGGGTAGCAAGCTAAGTGGGCTTAACCTTGGGGTAAACTCCGTCGTTAAGCGCGCTTGAGCTGGAGCAGTACTGGGATGGGTGACCTCCCGAGATGGACCAATGCTTCACCTCTGTGAGCATCACCTAGATGCAATGAGTGCTAAGTGGACCATTCATTATCATGAGAGATGGGTTCTTGTGAACCACTACTCATGAATCATGGGTCAATGAGTTTGACTTGAAAACTACATGGTTGAATCACGATAGTAATGTCGCTAATTTGACATATTTGTGGAAGAAACCTCCTACTTATCAATTGATGAGCTAAAGGGGCTCTACATGAATGGTTATTGGGCAGCAACAACATGGCGAAGGTTTTGCAAATGGGGTAGCTAAAATTTAAGTGGAAGCAATCTTGGAAACTCGGAGTCATTAAGCATGAGCTAGAAGCGATCTTGGGATGGGTGACCTCCCGGGATGGACCAATGCTTCACCTCTGTGAGCATCACCTAGATGCAATGAGTGCTAAGTGGACCATTCATTATCATGAGAGATGGGTTCTTGTGAACCACTACTCATGAATCATGGGTCAATGAGTTTGACTCAAAAACTACATGGTTGAATCTTGATAGCAATATCATAATTTGACACGCTGTGGAAGAAACCTCCTACTTATCAATTGATGAGCTAAAGGGGCTCTATAATGAATGGTTCATAAGGCATAACACTTGCTGAAGGTTTTGCAAATGGGGTAGCAAGCTAAGTGGGCTTAACCTTGGGGGAAACTCCGTCATTAAGCACACTGGAGCTGCAGCAGTGCTGGGATGGGTGACCTCCCGGGACGGACCAATGCTTCACCTCTGTGAGCATCACCTAGATGCAATGAGTGTTAAGTGGACCATTCATTATCATGAGAGATGGGTTCTTGTGAACCACTACTCATGAATCATGGGTCAATGAGTTTGACTTGAAAACTACACAGTTGAATCCTGATAGTAATATCATAATTTGACGCGCTGGGAAGAAACCTCCTACTTATCAATTAATGAGCTAAAGGGGCTCTATAATGAATGGTTCATAAGGCATAACACTTGTTGAAGGTTTTGCAAATGGGGTAGCAAGCTAAGTGGGCTTAATCTTGGGGGAAACTTCGTCATTAAGCACGCTTGAGCTGGAGCAGTACTAGGATGGGTGACCTCCCGGGACGGACCAATGCTTCACCTCTGTGAGCATCACCTAGATGCAATGAGTGCTAAGTGGACCATTCATTATCATGAGAGATGGGTTCTTGTGAACCACTACTCATGAATCATGGGTCAATGAGTTTGACTCGAAAACTACACGATTGAATCATAATAGCAATATCATAATTTGACACGCTGTGGAAGAAACCTCCTACTTATCAATTGATGAGCTAAAGGGGCTCTATAATGAATGGTTTATAAGGCATAACACTTGCTGAAGGTTTTGCAAATGAGGTAACAAGCTAAGTGGGCTTAACCTTGGGGGAAACTCCGTCATTAAGCGCGCTTGAGCTAGAGCAATACTGGGATGGGTGACCTCCCGGGACGGACCAATGCTTCACTTCTGTGAGCATCACCTAGATGCAATGAGTGCTAAGTGGACCATTCATTATCATGAGAGATGGGTTCTTGTGAACCACTACTCGTGAATCATGGGTCAATGAGTTTGACTCGAAAACTACACGGTTGAATCCTGATAGCAATATCATAACATGTTGACTTGGTTAGAGGTTGAGAAACTTCGCAAAGATACTTGATTTTCATTAGATGAGTGCAGATAAAATGGTGCGTCTGCATTGTCATGAACATTAAGATGTTACATCCCTATGAACTTCTATCCCTTAGCTCCATCCAAGGGAGGTTAATAAACTCTGGAAAGCTTGCTGAATAAGACCCCAAACACAAGCCCAGATGAAATTCTTGCTGTACCATCAAGCAAGGGCAGTTTGTTGATGATGATCTTGAGAAATGGATGTGTGATGACAGATTGGCAGAAAAGATGAACAGCTGTTTGTGGAACAATCTGTTGGTCATATTGCAAGCATTTCATTAGTGGAACATCTTACTCTTGACAGGTAAGATGTTGAAGAATCTTGATTAAAGTTATATACTAAAAAGCTGGAACCAAATATGAACAAGCTGTTTGAATTTTTGTAATCACTGTTATAGACTTGACATGGGACTCTAGATCTGTTGCTTTAAGTGCTTTCGACTGCTGCCCTTGATTTTGTTAGAGCTTGAGGATGTTGATATATGTTTTTTAAGTATGGCTAGTAGCTTGTTTTAGCCTTTGGCAAGTTTATTGTAACTAGCTAACTATTTTGCAATATATATAAAAAGAAAAAACAGATGGAACATAAACCTGTGTAGCAACAAAACAAAAAACACAAGGGGATTTAAAAATATTCTATGGAAATGAACCACATGTAGACTAAGTTTAATCCAGCATAATAGAATCTGCGACAAATTGACATGGAATTAGGAAAGCAATTGAAAGAGATCTATTTTGAGGAAAAATTGTCCCAATTTATTGATTAATTTATGCACAGCGCTTTAAACAGACCCTAGAAAATAAAGCATTTTGACACAAACAAAATTTAAAGCAATTAAATGAGTATAGGGAGAATGAATATTTACAAATGTGTATGATCATTGAAACAGACCCTAGAAAATAAAGCATTTTGACACAAACAAAATTTAAAGCAATTAAATGAGTATAGGGAGATGAATATTTACAAATGTGTAAGATCATTGAAACCATTGATCTATTTCAAGCCTACCCTTAATGAAGCCAATACCACAGGCTCCGATCCTGAATATCCACAATACAAAGATCTCATATTTTCAGCGACTTTTTACTTCTAAACATCACAATATACAATATATTTTAGTTATAAAAGTAACTACCTACCTTCACATATGCGCAAATTGTGTTGATGGAGGCATATAGGAAGTTACATAGTTAGTTCTCCAATGCTATTTATCTAGCACTATTGTAGCCAAAGAATTTGAAAAATATTGTTTTTATATTATTTTCTATTTAATTATATATTTGGTAAATCAACGGTAATTATATTATTTTCCCTGTAAGGATACATTGCCCACACAATGAACATCATAAATGCCCTTATCGCAATTTTTCGCAAGATTGAACACAACCCTTAAAAAACAGATGGATGACGAGCACATCCAGTTTCCAATAAATGTTATTGCATACATGTTATATACCCGTTGCTTGGCTTGAAAATAATAGACAGCAATTAAACTCACAGTAACAGTTTACAGAAAATTCTACTTGATAATATTATTGAGATGTCATTCACAATGTTTGCCAAAAAACACTCCCTGCTTGAACTCTGGGCGCTTATGTAACAAATGTGCCATCTCTTCAACTACTTACAACTGAACATAGCTAGCAATTACCTTACAAAGAATCAACTTAAAATAGGTGATTATACCCTACCAAAGAATTATCTATGACACAAGTTCAGGTACAGGCTTAGGCATCCAACTTTCTGGCGCCCTACATGAAGATGAGTGAAACTCTTCACGATTTCTGGTACTTCTAGGTTGTATATTAAGATAACTTCATTATCTGAAACTGCTGTTTGTATGCCATAAATGTGTGCAACAACCTACAAAAAGACCAACAGAGATGCTGAAACCAAGAAAGTAACAACAAATATAAAGGCCTTCTCAATTTGCAGGGAATTACTCCAGTTGGGCAACCATGGATAAGCATCTGGAGGTGGCAACACGCAATCATCGCCATTGAAATATATTCTCCGTGGAAAAGCCCATCCTTGTTTGAAAGTAAATGTTCGCATGTCCTTCTGAAAAAGTATTTCAGATTGCACATTTCCATCAGGCCCTGCCTGCATAAGCATGTCATTATAGTATTTAACTCCCCAAAGCATTGCAGTATCATCTGTAGAACAGAGAAGTCCAACATTAATGACGTGAACATCAACGTAACAAGGAAAACCGTGACTTAAAGTTACTAACTACTTAAGCAGCTTGCAGTCAAATATTTGCTTACTTATTGTCCCGTATGGAGTTAGTGGCTTATAGTTAAAGCTGAAAAGTTTAGTTATGTTGTCAAAATTTGGATGCTGAGCAACAATGTTCCACTGAGTGTAATTCATTCTGTAATTGAAATTTGTGACTGTAACTTTCACTCGCCAATACGCTTTGTAATTCAATTTGACATGCCAGTGTACCCTAATCGGGCACATGTGTGGAGTGCACTGTATGAGAGGGGCAAAGTTCTTAGTTGGTGTGTTTATACCCGGAGTTTTCAGGATCTTTGCACCTTGCCTGCAGGAAAATCACAGAAAATCCATGTTAGCAGCCAAATTCTAATTACCAATGACTCTTTTTTCATTTTAAAAAATAAGTGTTTTCTTAAAAATGTCAGCATGAACTTAGCAAAGAAGCCAAGGGAAAATATTTGACCAGCTCTGCAGGTCCCTTTAAAGCAGATTTCTTAAACATGTCAGTATGAATTTAGCAAAGAAGCCAAGAGAAAATATTTGACCATCTCTGCACGTCCCTTTAAAGCAGCAAGCATAGATCCAGCAACAGATATATTGCAGATTCACATTCATATATAAGTACTCAGTGATGCATACTAAGGGATATCAGACAATCATATTCGAGGTGTTTAGACCACATTATCATTATTGGGAAAAAAGCACTAAGTAAACTTACTCAACACAAGTGCCTGGTTGTGTAATATTGTTCTGACAACCACACGTACAAACTGGACATGGAACTATAGTATCATTGTAGAATGATGATAGTGAAACACAACAAGTTGGAGTTTTCTGAGCTAGAAATTGGGAGTATGTACATGTTACATTCCATGTCACTGCAAAGGAAAATCCACTTCGTCTCATTAGGTAAATAGCATGTTATATTGCCAACAAATGGTTAGCATAAAGAGAGAACCCAATCAAGAAGATACCAAACACCCACTGAATTTATAAACCAGAAATATTTGCATAGAGGATCATAACTTACTAAGGGCTTGAGTGAACCGGCGGCCATCTGCAGACATAAACAAACTGGATTTGACCTTCTTGGCTGGGCCACAAGTATATCCTGGTCCAGGTGCCTTGAGAGTAAAATTTTTGGGCAAGCGCACTGTTGTGTTTGATGTCCCTGCACTACCAACACTAACTTGAAAAGAACTTACAGCATTTATTGGATCTTGGGCCCAAGAGGTAATCACTCCACCTTTGCAACAATTAGCAATCTGTTGGTTGTAAGGAGTTCCAGGAAGCAAATCCACAACAGTTGGAGTTTTCATACAACAATGTGGAGTGTTACCCTTGAATCGGGAGCAATCTCCTTGCTGTGTTGTCTGAGAACCAACCATTGACCAGATCACTTCCTTCTTTGCCCAAGTCCACCCCAAGGTCCATCCAGGAGACTGAATATGTCTGTACTGCTGAAAATTGTACATAGTCACAACGGCCTGCAGAGATAAACAGAGGACCACTTTAACCCATGGTCAACAGAATAGCAATCCTATTTTATGCTTATAGATGTTCTCTGCCCAGCTACAAATGTTTTTTCTTTGTGGTAAAAACTAAACTAGTGCAGATCTACAGGTGACGTGAGCGAGAGAGGTGTCCATAAGCTTTACTTAAATCGATCCTAGAATGGCGTGGCTTTTCAAGGATTCCCCCCAAATATAAATTACACGCGGATCTGGTTCGTATCTAATCATGGGGGTTATGATTACTTCCCTTTTCATAAAATGCTGATCCTACTTGCAATTGCTTCATGCAGTGATTGTGTGTGAAAGTAATTCCTTTTACAACCCACAAACCCATGTCAAATGCAATGGCATGATCTTGCTAGGAATGCTGCTTACCACTAGACACCAACAACATACAACCATGTAATTTCAAGTAAATCTTCACCTATTCATATTTCCTGAAAAATTGTTCACAAGAATAGTCTGTTTAACACTCATTGCATCTAAGTGATACTCGCATGTAGTTTCAGATCAACGAAGTAGTGTTTCATAAGAAACCATCTCTCACAACCAAGAATGGTCCACTTTGTACTCTTACATCTAATCTCACATGGTGAAGCACCCAAACAACATATGTACTAAGTAATGATTTTGGTAGGACTGCCTGATCTTGCTACAACTGCTGCTTAGCTCTAGAAGCTAACAGCATATGAGCTACATTATGATTTTGCAGAATCCAATTGCACAATTTCAACATTAATCTTGATCTACTCATATTTCATTAGTGGTTCACAAGAATGGTCCATTTAACACTCCTTGTATCTAGGCGATGCTCACATATAATTTCAAGTCAACAAAAACTGACAGATATTTTTTAAGTAGTGATTCATTGGAATGCATCTCTTAGGACCAAGAATGGTCCGCTTTGCAGTCATTGCATCTAGGTTCACATGATGAAGCACCCTAACAACATATGATTATGAACCATGTGATGATTTTGCTACAACTCTCTGATCTTGATAGGACTACTGCTTAATAATAGATACTGCTTGATAAAAGATACCACCAACATATGATTATGTGATGATTTTGCAAGATTCAACTGGGTAATTTTGAATCAATTTTCATCAACCATGTTTGATAGAGTTTAAAAAAACGGTCTTTGACACTCACTGCATCTGAGTGATGCTCATATAATATCATGTCAAGAAAGATTGATCCATACTTTCTGAATAGTGGTTCAACCAATCTCTCATGAAAAAGAATGATCCATTTATCACTCATTGCATATATGCTCACATGATGGACCACCCATACGCCCTGGTAGATCGCATCTGAGTACCACTCTGGCTCATGCATGCTTAACCATGTTTTTTTTGGAAACTTTTTCCCACAATCAAGCCGAAATAACTTGCTACCCCATATAAACTGTATATGCAATGTCGAACCCTGTGATTTCCATTGCATTGTGCACATAGTTGAAAGACGTGCGTATCCAAAAACCCACATGAATCCCCGATTTCATACATGGCTATTTAACTCAAAAACCAATCTACTCCATTGCTTGTGGAAAGAAAGAAAATGGCTACTTACCACATAGCCATCTGGAGTCCACGAAATGACATCCCATTTGATTGTTATGTTGCCATTTGGATCTAGTGGGTCATAAGCACCTGCACCAAACAAATAGATCCGCGGATCTAAACTCTCAACAAACTTCACGACTACATAATCAATCAGGTAAATAGATGGTGAAGTATAGCACAAGTTTCCAACCACATGAAGAACAATCAGATCTAATGAAAATAAACCAAAGCGGAGTGAAATTCAAGAAAAGGAAATGCTGATCCGAAATTCAAGTAACAGGTCACATAGATTACCAGTCGGAGAGAATGCAAAGACAAGAGTTAAAGTGAAGGCAAGCAGCATTTGAGATGTGAAACACCATCTTCTGCTGTTGAGTGCCTCCATAATGATGGAGACTCCGTATCCAGAAAACTGTCTTGGCTTAGGTACTCAGCAACCCCCCACTCCTCAACTCTGTCTCCTCAACTCTACACCCTCCCAGCAAAAACATATATCATCACACAATTTAGTTCACACCTACAAACAGTGATACAAGGTCTATATTTTCCCAGCTTAGTAAAGGCGTTACACTTGACTGCAGACTCAGGTGAGGGCAGGTGGGGTTTAATTTCTCAACTACAGTTAACAATGACTCTCCTTGGGACCACCTACCACATCACTCGTGTTTCGGCCTGGGTTAGACTGTCGGCGGGGATTTATTTAATCTCAGAGAGTTTGTCATATGAATATTTTTTGTGTGTTTTGATCGTCATCACTCAGATTTTACTCTTGTGCTGCTTGTGTTTTTGTGTGAATGTATTTGGACACTTGATTTGCCATTAACCAGGAGACGGAAAAAAGAAAGGCATATGACGGTGACATGTGGGTTAACACAGCTTTCATGCACTAATACAGCTCAAATACCTAACTTCTCACTGCCTTGCATTTGTGCACACAGTCAAGGTGTTGAAATGACTTCCATATATTTAACAAATTTGCGTTTTTGATGGGAGAACGCGCAAACGCGTCAGCTATATTCACATGTTGTGGACACATGAATTTAGTATATAATTCAATCATTTTCATGCATTCATTAATCTATGACCGGGTCTATCACTTATATTATATTGTCTTGTTTTAAACTTCATTTGAGTGGTATATTTATCTTGAATGTGGTTGTAATGGTTATCTAGTCGTTTGGATCATTAGCATGATTGTATTTTTTTATTTTAAATTTTAAATTATTTTATTTTTTTGATCACTATGTTAATGTGGGCATCAAAATTTCAAAATTCATATAAAAGCATCATCATAGGTCAAATCTATGAAATCATATATTATAAGATATTTTTGAATATTGTACAGTCTTGTCTTATTTTGTTGGTATATCAAACATCCTCTAAAATACATCAAGAAACATTCAAGATCTCTCTTTATGAGTTAGCAAATGACATATATTTTCAAGACATACACTCAAAGCCCATCACACATTAACTTCATCAACAAATCAAGATTGACTTAGTTGCATTCATTGTCATTCACACCATAGGCATTCATGACCACCCCATTATGTATCTTTTACTTTTATTTTAATTCAATCTTGAGGCTTGATTAAGGTATAAGTCCTAAGCTTCAACCCTTACAAAAATTGTCCACGATGTTCCTTAGTGCCTACCTTGCTTTTCTTATTCAATTACCATCATATGAACATGTATTACAAGTATTGAAAGCTTAGTTTACAAAGGACGTGATTATAGGAAACAAACAATATTATGTCACTAGGAGGATAGGATTATAATCATGATCTATCCCAAACATAGATTTTAAGGGTAATCACCTCTCAAATTTTTATTATAGATATTTTGCCATAGTATGTTTTTAAGTAAAGTTCATATTCCAAGGTAAGCCAACCTCTCTCTTTTCAATTCAACATGTGTAATTTCAAGCCTAGTTAACTCACATCAATATAGTTAATCATACATAACTCTCATATTCTAGGGGTTTCATATAAAGTTATTTTATTAGCCTTAAGACATTTTTAAAAAGGTTCAATTTATTTCTCTTTAGACTTCTTTTATGAGGTTTAAAACTAAAGATTTGAGTCTTTTACACGTTATAACATTTTAGGAGTAAGAAGGCATAAAAGTGCATACCTTGCACTTTTACATCTTTATTTTATATTACTATGGTCATTTTTATATTTCTATTGTTGTAGTGCTCAACTTGACTTGTTTGGCACATAAACTAACCCTAATCCTAAGTTTATCACTTAGAATTAACTTATCCATTATCTTAGTTAGGAGCAATATGATCATGCTAGGATCTTACTAGCAAAAGATATTCAACACATAAGCAATAACATGCAAAAATAATAAGTTGTAGCTATAAATACGCTTATGTTTATGAAAAAAATGCAAAGTATCACTAGTCTCTTCAAAGGGGCGACCTCCTTAAGAGAAGAAACTTTGATACAAAATGTGAATCAAGTTGCTCCAATCTTTATTACAGCACCAATATATAAGCATAAAAAAAGTGACTTGGTAAATATAACCAAAGTGGGATAAATCCACTCACTTTATTTAATATGAATCTATTATAATATTACAACTTCATGTGATGAAAGTGGAGTAAGTCTACATAATTAAATATTGACTAAGCATATAAACTATGATTATTACAATGCTCATAATTTAATAATAGAAGGTTAGGATGTAAGGGTTTCAACATCCCCCCCCTTGTGAATCATTATCCTTAAGGTTTGAGTTGTGAAAATCATTGTTGAATCTAATAAAGATGATCCCAAGTTGCCTCTTCTAATTGTAAGCCTCGCCACTGGAATAAAATGTTTATGATGGTGTGGTTATTGAGATGGTGCAAATGTTTGTCAATAATAGCCTTAGGTTGGAAGATGATACAAATCTAAGATGTGTCAAATGACTATGAATGTATTGTCAAATGATCTTTTTTACTATTTCTAAGCTTTAAGTATTTTTGCTTATATGGTTGGAGGCACATAAATATTATGCCCCCCTTCAATGAATGTGTTATTAGAATGATAATAATGTGTATGTTTTATCATGTGGTTCTAAGTTGAAATTAAGTTTTCCTTAATAGTTTTGATTAGATCATCTTGATAGTTAAGAGTTGAAACAATGGCCTATACCATCGAAGTACTTGGAAGGTATGACATGAGAGATGGTGGTAGTTGGTCCTAAATGACTTCATATGGTGTCATCCTTGTCAATGAATGGTAAGAGGTGGTGTACCACCATTCAACAAGATATAGGCACTTATCCTAATGACTATGTTGCTATGAAGCAAAGCAATGCAAATAGTTCTCCAATAATTTACTAACTATTTCAGTCTCACTATCATTTTGAGGGCAATATGCCACTCATTTTCAATTGTGTTCCTTATAGCTCAAATGGTTCTTGCTAGAAGTTACTTGTGATGGTGCATGCATCATAACTACAAATAATTAAAGTGAGCATACCATGGACGTCAAATAATAGGCTACAGAAGGCTTGTGCAATAGTAGAGGCTCTATAAGGATGTATCGAGGAAAATAAATGAGAATACTTAACTAGATTATCAACCACCACAAAATAACTAGTTTATTTTCTAAGGCAACCTCTAATTAGTAAAAGTCATAAAAATGTCCATCCATAATACACTCAAGATGGGTAACAATTGTAGAGTGATAATATTCCTAGTATTTTCTCCTTTGTGGCATTTTCATATATCACACTTATCAAAAGATTGTGTGATCTAACATGTTGCATGCCAACCTAGTAAAATTTTACCATTTCTCTTCCATATTTTTAAGAATCCAAAATTCTATGTAGATGGTTATGCATATAATTCCTATAATAATTTTCCCAAAGAGTATAACTTACATACAATACAACACCCTTTATAATCAAAGTATATTAGGCATCCCAAGAGTAACTTGACTTAGCTATGGGATCAACTATTGGCTAAAGAGAATCCTATTGAAATTGGGATCCTTTTGCCATTTGTGGTTGACCTCCTACAAATATTCTAGAGTTGGTAAAACACGTAATGTTGCATGGTCTTTGGATTCACAAGATAGGGAATTTGGTAGATAATATGATAATTATAACCTAATAATTTTGTAGCTAGATTGTGTTATTCAAGTGAAGGGAGTTATTATTCCAATAAATATTTAAGGCTGTGATAATCCATCTTTATGTAGAAATATGTTGCCCCAAAAGATATGGCATTCAGCGAGTTACAACATAAATAGTTGCTAGCATTTTATTCTCATAGCTATATTTCACCATATTTTTTCCCACAAGTTCCTATCTAATGAATGTTCAGAGTCTTCTTGCTTGCATCAACACTACACCAATTATTTTCCTTGAAGCTTCAATTTCAATGATAAATGGTTTGGAGAAATTAAACACGGTCAATGCAAGTGTGGTGTACATGGAATGTTTGAGAATAACAAAGGCATCTTATGTTGATTCACACCACCTTAATGAATTTTTCTTAGCAATGTTATTAATGGAGGTTCAGTTTGACCATTGTTTTTAATAAATTAGTCATAGTAACTAGTGAGACCTAAAAATTTGAAAAACTTTTTAAAGATTTTTTTGGCATAGTTTTGTGTATCCTTAATCTTCTTTAAATCCACCTTAACATATTCTATTGAGATAATATGGCTAGGATATTCCACATCTTTTATGTCAAAAGAAGATTTTGAATGCTTTACACATAATTTTTTTATAGGAACTGTAGGGTTTTGTTGAATGAACAAGATAACTAAGAGGGGGGTGAATCAGTTGTATCTTATTAGAACATAAAATCCCTCATTAACATTTAGATCTGCATGCATTTATTAAGCCCTTAATCTGTTATGAAGATTTAACATGAAAAGAAAATAACAAAAACTGAAACAACTTTAACACCATGCACAAGAGAACACGAGATTTATGTGGAAAACCCAAGGAAAAAACCATGATGAGGATTAGCTCACAATATAAGTAATTGCAAAAATGATTACAAAGGATCACTATCAAAAGGGGCACACTGCCTTGAAAGGCTCATAGCCAAGGCTCACTTTCGAAATATAAAAAGAAGATAGAGAAGAAATATTATGTAGATAACATCATCTCAATGCAATAGAGATTCCACCACAATAGCTCCAATGCCTTTGTAGTCTGTTTGAATGATTGCAGACACCTTCTGCTCACTACATCTTATAATCCAACACTTGAAAGTTTGCACTGCTCTGCTCAATTTCACACCTCACAACTCTATAATTCACATTATTCACATCACACACTTCTAACTTTCATCTATCTTGACCTCCTTCAACAATTAAACTCTTATTTATACCATCCTCAACCTTGAAACCCTTTCCAAGGTCGACTATGAACCTCAAACATGAAAATTTAAATTAGGTCAGCACCAAAACATTTCCATGGTGAATAGAAGTGAATGCAAACCACATCAAAACTTAATTGGGACCCAAATCAACAACACTACTCAACCACATGCTACCACAAATAATATTTATCCTTCACATGTAGTGTAAACTCTAGGTTAGTTGTTACCCATGCAAACACCATTAAAATTTAGAGTACACACTTACTCAAACCCAAAGATGACTTGTGAACCACACACCATGCTTGAACATGATCTAGAATATTCCTCAAACATCCTAAAATCCAACAAACTCCTTCGCAACAACTTTCACCTGAAGAATGTACAAACCCAACACACTCAGACTACTCTGTCATGCACTATTACTTGAAAAAATATCTTCTGAATCCCCAAACCTCAAATCCTCTTGATTGAGGTAAACTACCAACACCATCAACATACCTTTAGAATTGCAAGACCTAAAGCATAACTATGGAGAAACACTCGAAACAAAAACATTTCTCCCAAAAACCTATACAATGCACAGTCACACAGTGGTGAACAAAACTTCTACTATACGATGATCCAACATACCATATCTTGAATATAACATATTTGAATACCTCTCATTGACATATCTGAATCACATAGGAAGATCTTCAAGCTAGAAGAAATGTGGAGCAAAACAAGAACATCTCTTTGTAACTCAAAACAATACTACAACACATTGTTTCCTCTTTTTATCAAATTTTCTCAGAAGAACTTGGAAACCAAGCACCAAAGACACATCCACATCATCTTCATCACTACTACATCCATAGATAGAATCTTACCAAAGTAACACCAGAGGTTAACACCAATAGCTTAACTAATGACAACATAATGCAACAAATCAAAGCATAGACAATACCAATTGTTCATCTTCAACATCAATCTTCCTCAACACATGCAATTGACACCAATGAAAACACAAGCTTGTTGATATTAATGACAAAACCTATATTTACATTCTTTCAACAATCTCCCCCTTTGTTATTGATGGAAACACATGATGTGAAAATCCATCAAAGACACAACAACTCTAAACATACCTATTTCCTTTTCTCTTTTCTCTTTACTCATTCTCCCCTTACATGACTCTCTCTTCAACTAACTTTCTCTTTCAATTTTTTCACCCCTTGTGTTTATGATTTTTTCACATGATTGTCTCTCCCCCTTTGACATCAATGACAAAGGATATAATGTTTTCATTGTTCTCCCCTTTTGACATTACACAACTGCTTTGCAACGCTTTTCCATTACTGCTCTGAATACTCCCCCTTAGGAGCACACACCAATTTGAAACAATATGCAATACCACTACCTACTCCCCTTGAGAGGTAGCCACCAACATCAGTCTAGAATAAGGGATAGATCTTGAGATCCACTAGACCGATGCATCTTCGTATGCATCTAGTTCAAAGAAGGAGGGGCAATAACCCCTAACTTCTCCTAGAGATACTCAAAAGTATACTTAGGAAGAGCCTTAGTGAACATGCCAACAATCTGATCCTTTGTAGGCACATATTCAAGCTTCACTTCATTCTCCACAATCTTTTCTCTTAGAAAGTGATATCTAATTGAAATATGTTTTGTCTTTGAATGCATCACTGGATTCTTTGAAATTTTTATTGCACTTGTATTGTCACAAAAGATATAAATAGGCTCATCATACACCACTTCGATATATTTCATTTTTTGCCTCATCCACAACACCTTTATGTAGCAAGATGTTACTGCAATGTACTCAACCTCAGCAGTAGATAAAGAAATTGAATCTTGTTTCTTACTTAGGCATGACACCAATCTACATCCAAGAAAGAATGCACCACCACTTGTGCTTTTTGTATCATCCATACAACCAACCAAATCTGCATTTGTGTAAGCATGCAATGTGAAATTAGTATCCTTTGGATACCACAAGCCATGATCCAAAGTTCCCTTTAAGTATATGAATATCCTCTTCACTACTACAACATGTGATTCTCTAGGATCTTCTTGAAATCTAGCCACAAGAAAAATTGCATGATGAAATATGGTCTAGGAGCAATTAGATATAGCACTCCACCAATCATTGATATGTACTTTCTTTGATTAGCCTTAGGGGATTCATCATTCTTGCTCAATTTACAACTAGTAACCATAGGGGTACAAACCGGTTTATAGTCTTCCATTCCAAAATTCTTCAGCATTTCTTTGGCATACTTTGACAATGAATATGCCTTTATTTGTTTGATTGATTTGTGGCCCAAGAAAGAAATTAATCTCCCCAAATAGAGAAATTTCAAACTCTTTTTGCATCTCTTCTACAAACTTCTTACACATAGCTTCATTGCCTCCAAAAACTATATGTCATCAACATACACAACTACAATCAAGATTTGGGGCGTGGGGGCTAGCTCGATTGGCTAAAGCATCCTGTTGCAGGAAAGAGGTCACAAGGTCTAGTCTCCCCCAAACCCGTGGTACCGGAGGGCATGTCATGCTAGCACCATCGATCATGTGAAATTTTTTTACCAGGTGCATTACAGTTTATAGGGGGATGGATACCCGACCGATTCTTGCAGTAAAAAAAAACTACAATCAAGATTTGATCTATTTCAACCTTAAAGTAAAGATTACTATCTACAGTGCCTTTATTGAATCCTTGATGTATCAAATACTTATCCAACCTTGCATACTAAGCTCTAAGAGCTTGCTTCAATCCTAAATTGTCTTCTTCAATCTACATACCATATTAGGTTTATCTGATAACTTAAATCCTTTTGGTTATTCCATGTATACTTCTTCTTCCAACTCTCCATTCAAGAAAGCAGACTTCACATCCATCTGATAAATTTTGAAATCCTTTAAATGCCAAAAACATCCTAATTGCTTCCATTCTAGCCACTAGAGCAAATGTCTCCTCAAAATCTATTCCTTCAACTTGTGAGTAGCCCTTACACACAAGCCTTGCCTTGTTTCTTAACACTTCTCTATTCTCATTCAGTTTGTTTCTAAACACCCATTTAGATCCAATTATGTTTGTGTTTGTTGGTCTTGGAACAAGTTCCCAAGTCTGATTCTTCTCAATTTGCATAAGTTCTTCTTCCATATCTTTCATCCAATGTTCATATTTGCACGCCTCAATCATTGTTTTAGGTTCAACTTTAGAAAGTAGATGTGCAAATTTACCTCTTCTTCAACAAATTTCCTTCTTGGCAATACACCTTTGCTTTTGTCTCCAATGATATGTTCTTCAGAATGATTTCTCTGCACATAATTAGGGGTTTTAGGGGTTTTTTTAGAGCTTCTTCCTCTTCATCTTGTACTTCCTATTCCTTAGCTTTTTCTTCTTCTTTTCAATCAGGTTCATTTGATTTATATCCATCTATCACCATTGGATTCTACAAATCTTCAACAAATTTGACATTTGCACTCTCAACAATATTTCTCAATCTTTTATTGTAGCATCGATAGGCTTTCCTTTTAGTAGAATATCCAAGGAAGATTCATTCATCAGACCTTGCATCAAACTTTCCTAAGTTTTCATCATCTCTCCTGATATAACATTTGTTTCCAAACACTCTAAAGTACTTGATAGTAGGGATCCTTCCATACCACAACGCATAGGGAGTATTTGTGTTGTTTGCTTTTGCTTGAACTCTATTAAGTATGTAAACAACAGTATGAATTGATTATCTAGTAGACTTCTAGTAGGTTAGCTTCTTTCATCATATTCCTTGCAGCTTCTTGAATAGTCTTGTTTTTCCTTTCAACCACTCCATTTTGCTAAGGAATCCTAGGGTAGACAAGTGCCTCTTTATCCCATGATTCTCACAAAAAATGTTAAATTCATTAGAGGTGAACTCTTCAACTCTATCAGACCTCAAACATTTTATCTTCAAATCCATTTCATTATCAGCCATAACTTTAAATGCTTTGAATCTATCTAGGGCTTCAATTTTTTTTCTCTAAGAAAAGTAACCCATGTCATTCTAAAATAATCGGGTGTGTGTAGAATCATGATGGGCCAAAAAGTGGCAATGAGAAAAAAATCACGTTTTGGATCAACTCAAAAACGCGGAAATGCTGAGTTGACTTTTCTAGGTTTGGGTGTCAGTACATTTAGCTGAACCAAAGCCCAAACCTAGTTTCTACAAATCGGATATCCGATTTGTGGAAACATTATATAAAAGCCAGTCGACTCTTATAACTTCATTTCTCACTGTTTGTACGCGAGCGCACAAGGAAAAGCGAAAATCCAATATCCGATTTCAAAGGTAAGTATTTGGTTTTTTAAATGTTGTAATCGATTTTTCAAGTAGATTCTCTTAATTTGAAGTAGTTTTTATGAATTTTTTTAAATAAAAAATAGGGTTTTCTATTGATTTTTATCAAAAACTAGAGTTTACATTGAATTTTTATTAAAAATTAATGTTTCTAAATGGATTTTGATTAAAAACTAGTGTTGTTGATGTATTTTAATAAAAAATTAGAGTTTGTTATGGATTAATGTGAAAAAGTAGGGTTTTTTTGGGAATTTTTATTAAAAACTAGGGTTTTTTTACAATAATTTCATTTATATTGTGTAATTTAAATTAGATTAATTAGTTTTTAACTTTAATCAGGTATTATGGCTGAGAATGAAAATCCACAAATGCCAAACGCTCCACCATCTCTGCAGCCAAATGCTCCACCACCTCCGCAACCACCAATTGAAGACTTAATTGGTGAAAAATTGGGGCAATTGAGGGGCATTTGTGAAGTTTATAAGACAATCCCTCGATTGAGAGATATGACAAACACATTGAAGGAAATAATAAAAAATATATAAACCCTCTGCACCCAACATAATTTCTTTCATTCGTGGCGAGAAGACATGAGGGAATATTATGGATGTGGATTGTTTTACGATGATGTGGATTATCTCCAAATAACCAATGCCCAAATAGCCTCTTTATTCATTGACCCCTGCACCGGTTTCCCAGTGAATGTTAATAAAACAAAACTTTCTACAAAATGGTGCATTCATAGGGACATTGTAGCTAAATTTTGGGATCGTTGGTGTATGAATTTTGATAAACCACCGAACAATAATTCCGATATACCATTTTACTTTATTAAAAAATTATATGTTGAGTTTGTGTTAGGGCATCATGTCAATTACTTTGACATTAAACCCTTCTAGGGCATCGGTGGAGGTATGCCCCAAGATAGACCAAGGGAAGTTAGGATAGTCCCGTGCCCAAATGTTCCCCTTCCTCCCCTTCCTTCGCCACCTCCAATATATCATCCAGAGATTATCTAGGATGCAACCACACAGACTATTCATGCTATTCACTCTTTGAGTGGTCATTTGGTTTTGCATGCTTCTACAATAGCTCAGCCACATTCTAGTGATGTTGGCGAAGGCTCGAGTGCTAGTGTATCATCCTCCTCAGGTCCACATATTTGTGTGCCACATACTTGCACTATGTGTCGCCAGATATGCTTGGGTCCTCTTGTACAACCTGCTGAGCATGCCTTGGACACTTCTGATTATGACCTCCATGATTTGGACATTATAGATCAGTCGCAGGGGAGTGGAGCACACCCTATAGAGTCCTCTCCTACTAGAGAGGGGGATGCTGGAATAGTGACACATGTAAGATTTAAGTTATAATTTCATAACTTGCATTTTTTTTTAAATGAATATTAATAAGAGATAGTATCAAGTACTAATATTTATTTACATGGTCTATTTAACAGTTGATGTCTGAGGAGGAGCTCACACGGGTGACTGATAGCACCCTCAGGGCCATTTCATTTGGCTTGGACACACACACACAATATATATTTTTGTACTCACTCATTTACATTTTATATTATATACTTGCTTGTCATTAATGAAATTATATAATAACTTATATGCTTATCTTATTTTCCTCTTGTAGGAAATACCTAGTATGAGTGAGGTGCAGCCTCGTCCAGACTATGGAGGCGCAAAGTTAGATAAGGGGAAGGTAATTGAACTCAAATTTGATTGAATTAAGATTTTTAAGATCTTATATTGATTATACATACATCAACATAGATTGGTAGTTTCATATGTACTTGTCAATTTTATGTACAGGCAATTATGAGCTATATAGATTTGTTGACAAAGGACACACCGCCTCAAGGAGTACTTGTTGAAACACCTCAAGGAGGAGGTGTCGAAACACTTGAAGGAGATAAAGAAAAAGATCAACCTAAAGAAGTATGTGTTTATTTTATTTTGTGTTTGGTAAATATGTTACTATTACCAATAATCGCATGCTAACTTGGATCAATTTTATGTTTTTTTTCACATATATAGATTGGCATTTCAAATGTTGGTTTGGTATATTCTAGGACTCCTGACCCTTTGAAGAGATGTATATTTCAGGTAATCAAGATTTCAATTAAAATTCAATGTATATTGATTTTGATGTTAATTATTCGATTTTAAATTATATAGTATAACTAATCTCAATTGTGGTTTGAATTTTTCTTGTGCAGCTACCTTTAGAGCCAATGAGTGCTTCAAAGAGGCTCCATTTTGATGATCCACCAGTAGTTTAGGATGAGATAGACATTTTGGCATGTAAATTTTGAATACATATTGAGATGGCATATGCCACATTTTGTAAAACTTTGTTTGAGTTGGCGTCGATGCCATTTTTGTATATGGACATACACTTGATTATTGGATAATTTGATATATAGAAGTTGACAATCGAAATTTAATTTGTTCCTCATGTGCATGATTAAACTCTTTGAAAATTTTATCTTGAGCAATGGTTAAATATCAATGTACAATAGCATAAAAAAGAATGGTTATATTATGTAGTTTATATTTATATCGCTAATTACATTGCATTACACATCTTTCAAACTCAAATCATTACTTCACATTGCATAACTAAAAACTATGAGCAGTTGTCAATTGCATTTGTTTGTCATTGAATTCTATGAGACCACATTTCTTTGAAGTTTTTTTTCAAATAGTCCATTGCCTTGTCTATGCTACCACATTTTTCATACATGATAGCGATCACATTGAATTGTAATAAATTAAATGATAGCCTATGGCTTTTTAATTTATACTCATTTTATTTAAATGGATGAGGCAGACCTTCCTTGATATTATTTTGTAATTTATTATTTTCAAGAGAGGTCGACCTCCTTGAAGAGTCACCTTATTTTGTATAAATACAAGGTGATGTTTGTTCATTTCCTCAATCAAGTTCATTCAGCATAATTTGCATTCCAAGCAAAAGTTCACACTTGAGTAGCAACACTTCATCTTGCAGTAGCAAGCCGATTTCAAGGAGAAGCATATTCGATTGTATCTTTGCATCTAAGAGGTGCTATTATTCATTGTATCAAATTCAGCCATGAGATGGGCCTGAGTTGTAAGCAGATTTCTTGTTGTGTTTATCGTCTTATGTGTTGCATTTTTTGAGTGCTTTCAGTTGTATTATCGGATCATTAAGACACTAACATGGTATCAGAGTGGGTTTGAAAAAGATCATGTTGGGACCAGTTATTGCAGCGATACCTCTATTCCCTTTTCTTTTTGTCTATCTCTATCTTAGTCAAGATGGTGAATGGTCTTAAAATTGAGGATAGACTCGAAGGAGCATCAAACTTCACTTCATGGAGATTCAAAATTATGCTCACTTTGGAGGAAAATGAATTGGTTGAGTGTGGAGAGAAAATTTTCCAAACCTACGGATGAGGAAGAGAAAGTTCAATGGAGGAAGAAATATATCAAGGTGAAGAAGATGTTAGTTGATTCCGTGAAGGACCATATTGTTCCTATCATCTCTAAGTTGAAGACAATGAGAAAAATGCTTAAGACTTTGGAGGAGATGTATGAGATCAACAACACAAGTCGTGCTCTAGCCTTGAAGCAACAACTTCATCATGTTAAGATGGCAGAAGGAGAATTTTTCATCACCTACTTCATGAAGATTTCTGAATTGAGAGATCAACTCTCTACCATTGGTCATATTGTTGATGAAAAAGATTTGACCATGTTGGCTCTTAATGGTCTTCCTTCATCTTGGGAGTCTTACATATAAAGAATCAATTTTTCTCGAAGTCAGTCAACTTGGATTTGCTCAAAGTCAATCAACTTGGATTTAACATTGGTAGCTCCGCAAACCTATTCAGAATAGAGTGATCTGAAGAGGACATCCCTAAATCTCTACAAAGGTGTAAAGTTGCAAAGTGGTGCAACTTTCATTCTCGAACTCGTACGACCAAACAAATTGTTTCAACACATTTGGATGGGTACGTTTACGTTATTTATGGTCCTCTTTTGCACCCAAATATGCCGAATCACTCTGAGCTGCATTGGACCGACGATTTCCCTTAAGAGTCCAAAGTGCTAAAAGGCAACACTCTTTGACGGAATAGTCCTCGAAAAACGTGATTCTTATAGACTCTTCGTCTGATGATATGGGATCGTGTTGGGACCATCTACAATAACCTCTCTCAATTTTTTCTATCTCGAAGGAGTTTTCTCGTGGTGATGAGTTTTCAGTTGAGGGAAAAGTTGCCAGATATAAGCAGTGTAAAGTTGCAAAGTGGTGCAACTTTCATACTCGAACTCGTACGACCAAACAGACCATTCCAAAACATCTGGATGGGTATTTTTACGCTAGGTATGGTCCTCTTTTGCACCCAAATACACCGAATCACTCCGAGTTGCATTAGACCAACGATTTCCCTTAAGAGTCCAAAGTGCTAAAAGGCAACAATCTTTGACGGACTATTCCTTGGAAACCGTGATGCTTACAAACTCTTTGTCTGATGATATGGGATTGTGTTGGGACCATCTAAAATAACCTCTCTCAGTTTTTGCTATCTCGAAGGCGTTTTCCCGTGGTGATGAGTTTTCAGTTGAGGGAAAAGTTGCCAGATGCAAGCAGTGTAAAGTTACAAAGTGGTGCAACTTTCATACTCGAACTCGTACGACCAAACGGACTGTTCCAACATGTTCGTATGGGTATGTTTACATTAGGTATGGTCCTCTTTGCACCCAAATACGTCGAATCACTCTGAGTTGCATTGGATCGACGATTTCCCTTAAGAGTCCAAAGTGCTAAAAGGTAGCAATCTTTGACGGACTATTCCTCAGAAACCATGATGCTTACAGACTCTTCGTCTGATGATATGGGATTGTGTTGGGACCATCTACAATAATCTCTCTTGGTTTTTTCTATCTTGAAGGAGTTTTCCTATGGTGATGAGTTTTCAGTTGAGAGAAAACTTGCCAAATGCAAATGGTGTAAATTTGCAAAGTGGTGGAAATTTCATACTCGAACTTGTACGACTAAATGAACCATTCCAACACATCCGGATGGGTACGTTTATGCTAGGTATGGTCCTCTTTTTCACCCAAATACGCCGAATCACTCCGAGCTGCATTGGACCGATGATTTCCCTTAAGAGTCCAAAGTGCTAAAAGGCAGCAATCTTTGATGAACTATTCCTCGGAAACCGTGATGTTTACAGACTCTTTTTCTGATGATATGGGATTGTGTTGGGACCATCTACAATAACCTCTCTCAATTTTTGCTATATCGAAGGCGTTTTCCCATAGTGATGAGTTTTCAGTTGAGGGAAAAGTTGCCAAATGCAAGCAGTGTAAAGTTGCAAAGTGGTGCAACTTTCATACTCGAACTCGTACGACCAAACGCACTGTTCCAAAATGTCTGGATGGGTACGTTTACGCTAGGTATGGTCCTCTTTTGCACCCAAATACGTCGAATCACTCTGAGTTGCATTGGACTGACGATTTCCCTTAAGAGTCCAAAGTGTTAAAAGACAACAATCTTTGACGGACTATTCCTCAAAAATTGTGATTCTTACAGACTCTTCATCTGATCATATGAGATCATATTGGGACAATATACAATAACCTCTCTCGGTTTTTGCTATCTAGAAGGCGTTTTCCCATGGTGATGAGTTTTCAGTTGAGGGAAAAGTTGTCAAATGCAAATGGTGTAAAGTTGCAAAGTGGTGCAACTTTCATACTCGAACTCATACAACCAAACAGATTGTTCCAAAACGTCTAGATGGGTATGTTTACGCTGCGTATGGTCCTCTTTTGCATCGAAATACGCTGAATCACTCTAAGCTGCATTGGACCGATGATTTCCCTTAAGAGTCCAAAGTGCTAAAAGACATCAATCTTTGACGGACTATTCCTTGGAAATTGTGATGCTTACAGACTCTTTATCTGATGATATGGGATCATATTGGGACCATCTACAATAACTTCCCTCGGGTTTTTCTATCTTGAAGGAGTTTTCCCGTGGTGATGAGTTTTCAGTTGAGGGAAAAGTTGCCAAATGCAAATGGTGTAAAGTTGCAAAGTGGTGCAACTTTCATACTCAAACTCGTATGACCAAATGGACTATTCCAACACGTCTGGATGGGTACGTTTACGCTAGGTATGGTCCTATTTTGCATCCAAATACGCTGAATCACTCCGAGCTGCATTGGACCGATGATTTCCCTTAAGAGTCCAAAGTGCTAAAAGACAACAATCTTTGATAGACTATTCCTCAGAAACCATGATGCTTACAGACTCTTCCTTTGATGATATGGAATCGTATTGGGACCATCTTCAATAACCTCTCTCAATTTTTTCTATTTCGAAAGAATTTTGCCGTGGTGATGAGTTTTCAGTTGAGAGAAAAGTTGCCAAATGCAAACGGTGTAAAGTTGCAAAGTGGTGCAACTTTCATACTCGAAATCATATGACCAAATGAACTATTCCAACACATATGGATGGGTACGTTTATGCTAGATATGGTCCTCTTTTGCACCCAAATACGTTGAATCACTTTGAGTTGCATTAGACCGACGATTTCCCTTAAGAGTCCAAAGTGCTAATGTCAATGAAATGTGGGGGTAGAAAGATTTAAGGTTGGATCAAGATTCTACAAGTCCTAGCTCTTGCATCATAAAACTCTTACCCAATCAACTTGAATCAATTACATGGGAAATGAAATTCACATGAACTTTTTAAATTTTTGTTTTTCGAAAAAGTGGCAAGCCACTGTAATTTGTTATATATAAATAGGATATATTACAAAATCTGGTTCAAACGAGCATACCGACAAGAAAGAACCAGGAAGAAAACCATCGGGAGAGAGATGGAGAAGGAGAGAGGGAGAGGGAGAGAGGGAGAGGGAGAGAGAGAGATGGAGGGAGAGGGAGAGTGGAGGAGGGAGAGAGGGTTTAGAGTTGAG
>CM021110.1:240974885-241174627 GCA_007115665.2 Sequoiadendron giganteum | reverse complement strand
GGAGAGTGGGAGGGAGAGAGGGAGGGATAGGGAGAGAGAGGGGGAGGGAGAGGAAGAGAGGGAGAGAGTGAGAGGGAGGGGGAGAGGGGAGAGTGAGAGTGTGAGAAGGAGAGTGGGAGAGAGAGAGAGAGAGAGAGAGAGAGAGAGAGAGAGAGAGAGAGGAGTGATTGAGTGAGAGACTTGAGAGAGATAGAGGTGGAGAGAGAGAGGGAAATAGATAATATTTAAATATTTTATATATTGGTAATATATATATATATTTAAATATTTATAGATTAACTAAAATATTGAAATAATATTTAAATATTATACATTTAATAATATATTATATATTAAATACATAATTCGGTAAGAGATTATCATAAATTGAATATTAAATATATTACATTATAAATTTTATTGGATATTATATATATTAAATTATAAACTTTATTGTATATTATATATATTAAATTATAAACTTTATTGCATTTTTAAATCATATATTAAAGATTGTATAATTTTTTTAAAACCCATATCTAAAATATCATATATCGAATTCAAATCGGATATCTGATATGCTGACACAAAATTTAATGCCTAGGGATTAGGCTCGGGATTTGGTTCGAACTTGCCAATCCTAAAAAGTCAACACGTAAAACGTGTTTAACAACTTACCTTGCTTTTCCAGACTTCACCCATGTGGCTGACGACTTTTATTTTACCCAAAATTGATGAAACGAAAAGGGTTTGTAAAGGACCTTCTCATATTTCTACCAATATAAATTATATTTTACTTAGAATCTAATAAATAATAATTATTTATTTTTTATTAGAATTACGACTAAAGTCCTGATTGATAGTTTGATAGAAAAACATATATAGCTTTCAAACGGTATCACATTTTTTGAATCCAAAACATGCATCATTATATCTAAAATCTTAAAAAAAAATATTATCATTTTATTATGGTTAGGGTGGTCAGACAGACACCTACTTCTTATTTTTTCCTTGAAATTTTAGTACTACTGCATTGAAATTTCAATTTTTCACCAAATAGATTTTTTTTTTTGCAAAAAATAACCTAGTAGTTTAGAAACTACATTCAATTTGCCACATATTCTATTCTTACATATTTTTGAAATAATATAGATAACTTATTCAAATTTTTATGTCAAGTTGCCCAACTCTAATTTTCTGAATTTTCATTGCCACTTAAGGGCCTGTCTTTTTCATGATGATCCTACACATACCCAATCATTAATCAAAAGCATGAAATACATGTCACCTTGAAGGATTCTCATGTTTGTAGGACCACAAAGGTTTGTATGCACCAATTCCAAAAATCTAGTAGAAGATTGTTCTTTACCCTTGAAACTTCTTGTTTGCTTTCCAATCTGATACTCCTAGCAAACAACATTGACAGGCTTTGTAATCCTTGGAAAATATCTTTCTTCTTGTATTGAACTAATTCTAACTAAGTTATCAAAATTAATGTGACACATCCTCCTATTCCATAACCAACTTTCATTAATCTGAGTCATAAAGCAATGACCATCAACACCCTTAAGTTGATAAACATTCCCATCCATCCTTTTTCTAGCAGTAATCATAGTTTCAAACCCTTTTCTGATCTCACATCCATCATCCTAAAACATAAGATTATATCCTTTGTTACACATTTGTCCAACACTCAAAAGGTTATGCCTTAAACCCTCGACATAATAAACATCATTAGTATTATTCTTGTCATCAAAACTGATTGAACCTATTCCACAAATATTAGCACCTGAATCATCTCCAAATATAACAAGTCCTCCATCATATTTTTCAAGTTTAACAAACTTACTCTTGTCTCTAGTGATAAGATTTGAGTAGCAAGTATCAATGATCCAATAGTTCTTATCCTGTCTAACATCAAAAGTAGATACCAAAGTACCTTTAGTCTTATCCTTTCTCTCCAGAGCACTTTCCTTCACTTATCTTTTAGAGTTAATAGATGCATATTCATATTTTAAATCCATGAACAAGCATTCTTCATCATCAACGTCTCCATAATTAGATTCATCATCAGAATTATTCGTATCTTCTTTAACGTAATAGCTTTTCTTAATGTTCTTACCTTTTTTCTCCTTGGTTTTGTCATTCACAACTCTATTTGGACATCTTGAAGCATAGTGACCTATTTATCCACAACTGAAACATTTGAAAGGTAATTCACCTTTGTACTTATTAGTACCTCTTCTCATACTTCTCACAAAGTTATCCTCCACATCACCAATATCTTCCTGATCTAGTTCTTTTGTCTTCTCTATTTTTGCAGCCTTAAAAGTAGTCTCAACTTTTGCACCATTTTTAGTACCAAACTCTCTCATCTCAAATGTAGTTAAAGAGCCATACAATTGATCTCTGGAATATTGATCTAAATTTTGAGATTCCTCAATAGAAGCAACTTTATAACTGTAAGCTTTAGTAAGGGTTCTAAGGATTTTCTTTACCACTTTAGGCTCTTTGACCTTTCCTCCAAAACCTCTAATGGAGCTCACCACTTCATCTATCGTTTGCATATAGCTTCTAATGTTTTCATCTTCAGACATCCTCAAGTTCTCAAATGTGGTCTTCAAGTTATGTATCTTAGCTTGTTTGACCATAATATCTCCTTCATAAATACTTTCCAACTTATCCCAAATTTCTTTAGCATTTTTCAAATCCATAACTTTCACTAATTCAAAATTTACAAGACTACTCAAGAGAACAAACCTTGCTTTACCATTTTTTTCATAGGCCTTGATCTCATCATTTTTGCTCAGTTCATTTGCAGGTATGGTATATTGAGTCTTCACTAATCACAAGATATCATATCTAAGGTAAACCAAATAGCCTTCCATCTTTGTCTTCCAAAATTCATAGTCTGTACCATCAAACATAGGGATCTCCTTCTTGTTCGCCATCCCAGATCTACCTCAAGCGGTTAAGATTTTATCCAAGGAACCTTGCTCTGATACCAATTATTAAATGAACAAGACAACTGAGAGATGGGGTTAATCAGTTGTATCTTTTCAAAACATCAAAACCCTCATTAACATTCAAATCCACATGCATTATTTAAACCCTTAATCTGTTATGAAGATTTAATGTGAAAAGAAAATAACCAAAACTAAAAAAACTTTAACACCATGCACAAGAGAACACCAAATTTACATGGAAAACCCAAGGAGGGAAAAACCATGATGAGGATTAGCTCACAATATAAGTAATTGCAAAATCGATTACAAAGGCTCGCTGCCAGAAGGGGCACACTACCCTCAAAGGCTCACAAACAAGGCTCACTGTCGGAATAGAAAAAGAAGATAGAGAAGAAATTTTACACAAAGAACATGATCTCAATGCAACATAGATTCCACCACAATAGCTTCGACACCTTCGTAGTCTATTTGAATGATTGCAAACACCTTCTAATCACTACATCCGATAATCCAACACTTGAAATTTTGCACTGCTCTGCTCAATTGTGTACCTTATAACTCTAAATTCACATTATTTGCATCACACACTTTGTACTTTCATCTATCTTGACCTCCTTTAATAATTCAACTCATACTTATACCATCCTACACCTTGAAACTGTTTCCAAGGTCGGCTATGCACCTCAAATGTGCAAATTCAAGTTAGGTTGATGCCAAAATTATTTCATGGTAGACAAAAGTGAATGCAGACCACATCAAAAGTTAATTGGGACCAAAATCAACAAAACTACTCAACCACATGCTACCAAAAACAATATTTATCCTTTGCATGTAGTGTAAACACCAAGTCAACCATTACCCATGTAAACACCATTAAACTTTGGAGTACACGCTTTCTCAATCCCAAAGATGACTTGCAAACCACACACCATGCTTGAACATGATCTAGAATATTCCTCAAACATCTTGAAATCCAACAAACTCCTTCACACCAACTTTCATCTGAAGAATGTACAAACTAGTACACTCAAACTACTCTGCCATACATTGGTACTTGAAAAAATATCTTTCGATGCACCAAACCTCAAATCATTTTGACTGAGGTAAACTACCAAAACCATCAACTTACCTTTAGAATCATAATACTTGAAGCATAACTACAAAAAAATGTGAAGCAAAAACATTTCTCCTAGACACCTCTACAATGCACAATCACACAGTGGTTAAGACTTCTACTATACAACGATCCAGCATGCCATCTCTTGAATATAACATATTTGAACACCTCTCACCAACATATATGAATCGCATAGTAGATTTTCAAGCTAGAAGACATGCAGAGCAAAACAAAAACATCTCTCTATAACTCAAAACAATATTGCAACACATTGTTTCCTCTTTTTATCATTTTTTATCAAAAGCACTTGGAAACCAAGCACTAGAGACACATCCACATCATCTTCATCACTACTACATCCATAGATATAATCTTATCAAAGTAACACTAGAGGTTAACACTTGTAGCTTAACTGATGATAACATAATGCAACAAATCAAAGCATAGACAACACTAACTATTCATCTTCAATATAAATCTTCCTCAACACATACAATTGACACCAATGAAAACACAAACTTGTTGACATCAATGACAACACCAATTTGTACATACTTGCAATAGGTTTGGTCTAAGGGAATGATATGATCTTCCCATGTTTTTATATAAATTGAGAATTTCATAAAACAAGACCAATATGAATTTTTGAAGAAATGTAAAAAAATGGTTCTTCAAAATCTTGAAAGTGGATGGTGCATTTGTGAGGCTAAATGACATCACCAAAAATTCACAATGGCCTTTTTGTGTTTAAAAAATTATCTTAAGGATTTATTTTTTAATGATCATAAGTGAATATGGTATGGTAGACAAACCATAAATCTAACTTGGAGAAGAAATAGGCTCTAATAAGTTCATCTAAAGCTCATAAATGATAGGAATAGGGAACTTATCCTTGATAATGTAATGGACTAAGCATCTTAACACATTACAATTAAGTAATGTTGACTTTATATCGTAGAAAATAAAATAATAATTAAATGCATGAACTTAAAAATTCAAAGTTATCATTTAATTTTTTTATACATGAACGATATGAAACTACCTTATTTGTTATAACATATCATTCTTAAATGAAATCAAATCATACATGTATTAGACTTTTACATATTTACAACAAAATCATAAGGATTTATTTCATCCTTTATACAATTTATCTTTTCATATAAGAATACGAGCATTTCAATTAAGATATACAACATAAATTCCAATGCTCACATTTGTATAATAACATAGAATCTAATGCTCTAAGTGAGCAAGAAATTTGGCTCTATCAAGCTATACAGAGGGAGAGCGTCTTTTGAGTGCTTTACATCCAACCTGTTAGATCTCAAAATAACTACTCCACTTCCTAGAATACATAATACTCACAAGGCCAGGTTTGTTATCATGTGGGTAGAATGGTTCAATAGTAGAGTTATGGAGGATCTTAAGCTAACTCAACAATAGTGGGTTTTATCTTTTACACTTTGAGCTCAACTTAGACTTAGGAGGGTGTTCTTAGGTGTATCCCTAAATAGGCATTCAAGTCTTAGAAGGTAAAAAAATGATGTTGGATGATAGCTAAACCCAACCTATCTCGTTATCCCCAATTATTGTCATTGGACTAAACAAACTAGCTATCTTCAACCCCTTATGTAGCTGATAGGACATCTTGGACAAGTTTGCAATATGGAGTGAGTTTCATTATTCAGTAGATATGTTTTCCTTTTTCCTTATAATCGATGAAATCATGAGCACATAGATTGGAATTGGATTGTAATATATTTTATGTGTTTTAAAATGATTATTGGGATCACACGAGAGATCAATGCCTATTCATGGGCTACAAAGTCAAGTGAAACAAAAGAAAGAGCAAGGAACAACTTCAAAATTGAAGTGATCTAATTTTCAAAGCATCAACACACATTAACTTTCAAATTCATCTACTTAGTAATCCAACAACATTACTCAAACTCATATGAAACACATAGAAGAGTTATTGCAACTAGTACAATAAACTTAGAGTCCTATCAAATTCCTCTAATAGTGATTACATTCGCAGCACCAAATGTGTTGAAGAAAATATGTCAAATTTGATACATTTTTGAGTTAGAATACATATGGCTAGATACATAAAACTAAAAAAAATGATGATTAAAATATTTTATGACAATTTGAAACACTCACTACTTTCAAAACCACTAATTTGTGTTCAATATTTTGATGATTACCATTTTGAATATTCACTTGCAAAAAAAATCTACTCTTCATGTACCATCCAATGTAAAAAATGATCACCCATTCCTTAGAAATGCTTACATAAGAGAAAACCCTAGAAATGATTATTGTAGTTGCAAAAGGTCAAGGGCCAAAAAGAAAACCCTCCAAAAATAGATGCTTAAGAGCATTAGAAATCCCTAACATTGAATGTAGGTAGTTGGGAGAAGCGTCACCATTAATGCATGTTGGTGGGAGCAATATATCGTAAAAAATGTGTTTTGGGAGACATGCCAATGTATAATGATTTGTCATGAAGATCTACTTGGGAGAGAAACATTAAATTTATCGTGACCTCGAAATGGACCAAGCTCATTAGCCATCAAACCTCAGATTTGACACTTATCATTAAAAAATCATGCCCCAGAACAAGGAGGAGTAATCATAAAACTATGCCAAGAAATGCATTCCTCAGTTCATCAAGAAACAAATTTTTAGCTTATGCCATACCTTATAATCAAAGAGGAAAAAGACAATAGATGAAATATCAAAGACCCGAGACTTGAAAGATCTAGGCAATTTTGGGAATGGGTAAGGGAAATGGTTCACGTATCAAGAATAAGAACTTAACCTTATTAAAAATAAGATAAATTTTAGGAAGGAAACATGATCGTCGAAGAAGACTATAATATCTGGGTCGAGGATGGAGAAGAATAACTAAGCCTTATAAAAAATAAGACAGAGTTTAGGAAGGAAACCCGATTGTCGAAGACCAAAGACTATAATATCAAGGGTTGAGGATCAAGAAGAACTCATACCACATGACAATGAGGATGGTAAGGATTAAGCATGATGGCCGATCTTTGAAGCCTAAAATTTTAACTTGGATAGATTTTGAAGGATTCCATCAGAGCTTCAATGATCAGTGAAAAGAAGGGGGAAGGAAACATGAAAGAAATAAAGGTTAAGAGTTAAGGATGATGACCAAGACCCAAAAATTCAACTTAGGAAATTTTGATGGATTGTGAAGGGGAAAGAAGAAGATCTTGGTAGCGATTTTTTTCTTGTAATATCATGCATACAATTGAAAACCTAAAACTTGAAAAGGGAACACTTTAGCCAACTTAACATTTTCTTTGGTTAAGCACAAGTCATAATTCATGCAAAATGATCCATGTAAGATCTCATTGATTGATTATCATCTAGGTGAAGGATTAAGGCATGAACATGGGAAGGGAATCATACAAAATGAATATGGATTTGAATCCCAAAAAAACCATAGATTGGCAGTCTCTAGCATATCTCCCAACTAGAAATGGCTTAACCCTTCAATGAGGGTGATAGATCTTGACAACTATCACAATACCATGCCCAATCTGAGGACTAAGTGTATAAGTACTCCACTATCACATATAGTATGCCATGCATCCCTAGATATCCTTGAACTAGAGGATTTGAAAATCATATGCAAACTAATAGATACTTGTGAATTAACAATGCATGCAAAAATCATTGCTTTGGCCAAATCTTTCAATATAACTACATCATAAAACATGGATATGCATATCATATGCTCACACACTTCTATCTCTTGCTTGAATAAAAAAAATGATAAAATATAACCAATGCAAAATCCATCAAGAATTTTTTTCAAACTTGTCACATTAAGTCTTAATTCATGGCATATTATCATGAGTTTTACTCCAACTATACAAATTCTATAACTTTACTATTTCATAATACAACATTTTATAAAAGATAGTATATTCTAGGTGAACAATCATATAGAAAAAAAAGTGTAGAAGTTGTTGGCTCAACCCAAAAAAACCAAAAATCACCTACAAACAATTACCTATTACAATAGAGAAGATCAAAAAGCTTGATTGTGCTCAATAGCTTGAGAGTTGTATTGATGCAATTAACCTAAATGAGAATTATAATGTAGAATTAATCCTTATGAAAAGGAGATAGGAACCCTAGATCTAAACCCTAGGTGATGATTAAATTAGCCAATGATAAGTGTCACCATCCTATGCAATGAGACATGTGTTTTTATTAGCCAATCTAATAATTAAATATGCAATTACTAAGTCTAGCTTAAGTGAATAAAGTAAAAGGTGATCTAATTAATTAATCATGATGATATAATTAATTATATGATTATCCTATTACTCCAACACCCCCCCTTAAGATGAACTTAGGGAGAAGCTAAAAATTGATGAAGGATGCATGAATGAAAGCATGAAAACATGAATGGGTCTCGTCTACTAGGCCATGTTAGGTACCCATGTACATATGCAATGCAATCAAGTGATGAAAGATGGAGGAATCCATGATATGATATCCCCCCAAATACACCATCCATAACATAGATACATTAGAAATCCCCCCATAAGAGGGAAAATAAATGATGAAAGAATTTGGAAGCTTTGTGTATCTTGATGCCGATGCCAAACTGTGACAAATTGATCCATAGGAGCAAGTACCATGTAGATTAGGAACATTAGCCATAAAATAAATAGCCCTCAAATTGAGATGTGACATGATGTGAATAAGATGTGATTCAATATCATTAACCATAGGCTCTCAATATGAGATGTGAACTAATGAAAACCAAAATGTGTCAAGTCATGAGCAAGATGTGGCCAAGAGAAACTACATAATCTAAATACAACTCATGCGAGTTGTCATCAAGATGAAGATGGGATCATAGTGCATGCCATGTGACTACACTCTAATACAATTATTATGCATGTATCCCCTCTTATGGAAATTTAATAAAGTTCATTTATTACAATATCCCAAAATTGTAAAAGGAGAACATGCAACACATGCATAAATCAAAGAGAAAATGAAAACATAAAGCATGCAAAAAGGAATATTGCATGCACAAATTAATGTTCATATCTACCTCCATGAAGTTGGTTCGAGTTGAGATCTATGTAGAGGATTGAATTATCTTTTTGATGCCACTTGAATTGTGAAAATCCAATATCCTGGTCAAAATTTATGGCACCCTGAATGTAAACAATTGATGCAGAAGCATTCTTGGTTCTTGGAAATCTTGCATCAACCAAAAATATTTTCATTCAGTTTTGTTCTTGTTCAGTTCAAGTTGGCAGGTTTAGTATTTTATCATGTTTACTCACCAGACCCCGTGGATCTATGTTTTCATTGTGGACATGTTCATTTTCCTAATTCCAAAATTTCAGCTCGATTGGATATTTTTCCGACAAGTTATCACTTTTGGATTAAGTGACTATTTGTGGAACTGGCCCAAGAATAATTTCAAACCTAACGACTAGTTTGATCGATCGTGGATCTTTCCCATCACTTGCAGATCCCTATGAGGTGTTTCAAATTTTTTTGTGGAGTTTCCCCTACCTTAATTTTAGGTCCACCCTTCATCATATGCACCTGTCGTGGAGAAATTCAATTTTGAGGCCAACTTGTTCATGTACACGTTACGTTTCCTTCATTAGAGATTGTAATGATCTTTGGCCGATGCAGATGTTTCTAGATCTACGGATATGATATAAAGCTTGCAATAGATCATTAGGATAGCAACCAATCAAGATCAAGTGGATTAATATGTATATAGAATTCGATCTTCTGTAATATTTTCACTCGCATACAGGAATACTGTATTTTGAGCATGTTGTATCAGGCATGTGAGCCGAACCTGCAAGCCCGGATGTGGCCGACTGTACGTAATTGAAATTGTAGATAATGAGAATGTTTGAATCTACATTTGCCTCCATATTATGTGTTTCTTCTATTGTGTAAATCTAGCTACATGGTCCAGATAGTTCTCTTTGAGGACCCTCCTACCGTGACTGCACCAAAATTGGTATCAGAGCGAGATTTGTTTCATAGAAGATCGTTAGAGTTTACGAAGTCCTACTGAAGATTTGTTGTGGGGTGGCAGATTGAGGATCGGACCTACAGTTGCAAAGGAATTGTTGAAAGATGGCGGGAAGAAGAAATGGTAGAGGAAATGGAGTGCGTGGAAATGAAGACCCAACTATAATGGAGATGTTGAGAGGAATTGCTACTAGATTAGAAGCAGTCGAAATGACCTAGAGGAGAGGTCGACCAGTTGATGATGTGAGTGATGGAGAAGTAGAAGAATAGGAAGAAAGGGAAAGAGAAGATCAACCTGGCCTTAATCAGGGAGAAGAGAGGTTCATAAGAGCCCTAACCAGAGTAAATACTAAACAACATTTCAATCCACCAGATTATAGTGGCAAGTTGGATTTAGATGGATTTCTTGATTGGATAATAGAGATGGTTAAGTGTATCAACATGAATTTTCACCCCTAATTCAAATTCCCTTTTGTCTCTTAAAACTTTAGAAAACTGAATTCAGAGGCTTAATTCCACATAAGCCTGCTGCCTTCGTTCCACTTGGTGCCTGTTTTGTGTGTTGGTGGGGGCGTTTCTATCTAGGAAGCCCACGTAGCGTGCAGATGTCCACGCGGCGCGCTAACGTCCCTGATAGATTCCCATGTCTGGAGCCTGTAGAGGCATTACACTTCCCATTGGAAGTCAATTTGTAACACCCTCTTCGACCGACCGACCTGAATATGGCCGTTTTCTTCCCTCTTTCCTTCATATTCACTATTCCTGCTTCCATTTTTGCATCTCTTGGATCTTTGGACCTCTCCATCCTCTCTTATCCATTTAAAATCTCTCCTACCATCTCTTCACAAGCTCTAAGAAGCTTCATAACTCAAAACTTTACACTCCATAGTAGCAACATCAACACTCCATCACTTCAGTAGAGCAAGTGTGGAATAAACACCATTGCAACAGAGGCTTCAGTTCCTCTCATTTTCTCCTCCACAAGCCTTGAGCGCTTTGGAAGGAGGTGGTAAGCTTCCACTCCTCTCCTCTATTACTTGGTTGAGTAGCATAACACTGTTTTTTAGTGCTTTTGTGTACTTTACTTCATTCATACATTTCTCTCTATCTATCTGGCTGTCTGTGAAGGTGGGAACACCAAAATAGGGGTTTGACTGAGGAAAACCCCTATACAGCCCCAACATTCTCTCTCTCTTGTGTGTAGGTATTGAATATATTCACGTGTTGGAGGCTTCATCATTCACATGTTCGTAAACCTTTCCTTTCCCTTTTCTCTCCTTGTCTTTATCTTTTCTATTTTAGTCTATTTCCTTTATCACATTTTGTTGCTTTCTAGAAGTTCTTAGCAATTAGCTTCGAAGTAGCCACTTAGCTGTTTTCTATGATAAACTTGCTTTCTGGTCCGTATGAGATGCCAACGTGCCTCAGGGATGCCAGCGCGCCGCGCTATCGTCCGTATTCTGCGCTGACGTCCTTTGGCCGAGAGCTTGTCGGTTTTTCGAGAGAATATCTATGATTTGCTCTTTCTGGTTCTAGAACTCTCGTCGCTGTCCTTTGAGGTAGTTTAGGGTAGTTCACCTCGTGAGGCTCTCTAATTGAAGAGAACTCATGAGTAGTGGATCCCCCTTCTCTTACAAGAATTACTTTGATTTTGAAGGTACCACAGTAGACAAGAAGGTGAAATTTGCTTGTACAAAGTTGAAAGGACATGCATCCCTTTGATGGGAACATTTGCAGACGGATAGGAAAAGAAAAGGAAAGGATAGGATAAGATCATGGGATTAGATGGTGAATAAGTTGAAGAATTTTTTTATGCATGTAGACTAATTCATCAGTTTCTTCTGAAAGTTGCATAATTTGAAGCAGAAGGAGTCAAGTGTGACAAAGTATACTGAGGAGTTCTACAAGTTGAATATCATATTTGGACATTCAAAAGATGAGACCAAACAAGTAGCTAGATATATGAATGGTTTGAGTTCATCTATACAAGATGAGATCAGTTTGATTAAGTTGCCGAGTGTGGAGGAGGCATATCAATGTGCCCTAAAAGCAAAAGAGAAGCCAAACATAAGACATGAGAAAAGACAGAGAGGAATAGGCGGAAGATTTTAGAGAGGAAGAATTTTTATTAGAGGAGGAAGAGGACCTTTTTTAGATTAGAATAAAGATAAGGAAGTCAGTAAGAATGAAAATCCATACCATAGAGATGATGAAAACTCTTACCAGAGAGGAGGATATGGTGGTTACCAGAATAAGGATTACAAAAAAGATGATAAAGGACAAGAGAAAAGAGTATTAAGAGGAGCTTGTTATAAGTGTGGTGGAGAAGGACATAGAGTATTTGAATGTAATCAGGGAGAAGAAAGTAGAAGGATAAAGAATAGTAGAAGATCAGCCTTTGTTGAGGAGGATAATGGTGGATCATCTAATAAATTGGAAGAGGGAGAAGTTTTGGTGAACAAAAGAGTATTGTGTCAAAGTGAGACGGAGCAGGAACCGTTACGGAGAAAGAATTTGTTTCGAACCAGATGCAAGGTAGCTGGTAAATGTTGCAAAGTGATTATTGATAGTGGAAGCTCAAAGAACCTAGTTTATGAAGAAATGGTGACCAAATTGAAGTTGGAAAGGTTGAAACACCCGAAGCCCAATTCGATAGCATGGATCTAAGATGAGCATAAGATATTGTTAAGTGAACAATGTTTGGTGAAATTGAAGATAGGAAATTACCATGATGAAGTTTTGTGTGATATCATGCTTATGGATGTATGCCATGTTTTGTTTAGAAGGCCTTGGCAGTATGATAGATAGGCTATTCATGATGAAAAGAAGAACATATATACCATTGTTACAAATGGGATGAAGCAAACTTTGTTTCCATTGGAGGATGTTCCTAAAATTGAGGTTTACACAAATGCTAGAATTTATTTGGTTGATGGAAGGAGATTTCTGGATGGACTGACGCATGAGAACATGTGCTATTCCTTGGTTCCAAAGAAGGCTGAAGAATTGAAGCATGTAGAAGAACAACCAGAAGAGATAAAGGAATTGTTGGTAGAATATGGAGCTATCATTTTAGATAATGTACTTGATGGATTGCCACCTATGAGGAGTATTAGTCATTGCATGGACTTGATTCTTGGAGCTAGTTTGCCTAATGAAGCAGCACACCGGATGACACTGACAAAAAATAAAGAATTGAACAGACAAGTGCAAGAGTTGTTGAGAAAAGGTTTGATCAAAGAAAGCTTAAGCCCTTGTGCAGTACCTGCAATGCTAGCACCTAAGAAGGATGGAGAAGGGAGGTTGTGTATAGATTCTAGATCCATAAACAAGATCACAGTGAAGTATAGATTTCCTTTGCCCCAGATGGATGACATTATGGATTGTTTGAGTGGAGCTAAATACTTTACAAAGATAGATTTGAAGAGTAGATATCATCAGATCAAAATCAGAGAAGGGGATGAATGGAAGACAACATTCAAGAAAAATGAAGGATTGTATGAGTGGTTGGTGATGCCTTTTGGACTAACAAATGCACCTAGTACTTTAATAAGGTTGATGAATGAGGTATTGAAGAAATTCTTGGGTAATTTTGTGATTGTCTATTTGGATGACATATTGATTTTTAGTAAGACTAGAGAAGAACATTTGTTGCATATAAGACAATTTTTTCAGAGGTTGAGTGAAGAGCAGTTGCTGATAAACATTAAGAAGTGTAGTTTCATGAAGGAAGAATTGGTATATCTAGGATTTGTGATATCAGTGGATGGATTGAAGATGGATCCTGAGAAGGTAAGAGAATTTTTTGAGTGACCTACACCGGAAAGCATTGGAGAGGTGAGATCATTTCATGGATTGGCTAGTTTCTACCAAAAGTTAATTAGGAATTTCAGCTCTATTTGCAGTCCTATGACAGAAAATATGAGAGGAGTTAGGAAGGATTTTATGTGGACATATAGAGCAGACAAGATCTTTGAGTTGTTGAAACATAAGGTGATTGAGCAGCCTGTGTTGGCTTTACTAGACTTTAATAAGGTATTTCAGGTAGACTATGATGCAAGTGGAAACACATTTGGAGCAATATTAAGTCAAGAAGGAAGACCAATAGCTTATTTCAGTGAGAAGTTGAATGATGCAAGGAAAAGGTATTTAGTGTATGATCAGGAGTTCTATGCCATAGTTCAATATTTGAAGAAGTGGATACATTACTTGTTGTCTAAGGAGTTTGTGTTGTATACAGATCATCAGGCCTTACAATATTTGAACATTCAAGGTAAGTTGAATCAGAAACACATGAGATGGGTGGAATTCTTGTAGAGTTATACTTTTTTTTTGAAACATAGGAGTGGAAAGTCAAATAGAGTTGTTGATGATTTGAGTAGGAGAAGGATTTTACTGGAAAATATGAGAGTGGGGGTATTAGGCTTTGATGAATTGAAGAAATTTTATGAGGAAGCCCCGAATTTTGCAGAACCTTGGAGAGCTTGTAAAGAACTAGTCTTGGAAGATAGGAGTCATTGGTTGGATTATTTCATTCAGGAGGATATGTTGTTCAAAGGGAATCAATTGTGTATACTCCGGAGTTCAATGAGGGATAACTTGGTGAAAGAGAAACATAGTGGAGGATTGGAAGGACACTTTGGAGTTGATAAGACAGTAAAATTGGTAAGTGAGAATTACTTTTGGCCTTAGATTCATAAGGATGTTAGGAGATTTGTGCAAAGTTGCAAAGTTTGTCAAGGTAAAAGGGAGTAGTCAGAATGTTGGATTGTATAAGCCTTTGACAGTTCTAGAAAAACCTCGGGAGGATATCAGCATGGATTTCATACTTGGTTTACCGAAGACACAAAGAGGTAATGGTTCTGTAATTGTGGTGGTAGATAGATTTTCTAAAATGACACATTTCATACATTGTAAGAAGACAACAGATGCAATACATGAAGCATACTTATTTTTCAAGGAAGTGGTCATATTGCATGGATTACCTAGGAGTAAATTGTTTCAGATAGAGATACAAAGTTTGTTGGTTACTTTTGGAGGACACTTTGGAAGAAGTTGAAGATAGATTTGAAGTTCAGTTCTACTTTTCACCTACAAACTAATGGACAGACATAGGTAGTAAATAGGAGTTTGGGAAATTTGTTGAGATGTTTGGTTGGAGAGAAGACTGGAAGTTGGGATTTAGTCCTTGCTCAAGCAGAGTTTGCCTACAATAATTTAGTGAACAAGAGTACTGGAAAAACACCTTTTGAGATTGTTACTGAAGTTCATCATAGAGGTATATCATAATTGTGAGACATCAGTAAGGAGGATAAAAGAAGTGATGAAGTAGAGGAATTTGTAGAACATATGAAGAAAGTGCATGCTCAAGTAAAGCAACAGTTGGAAGATATGAACCAAAAGTATAAGGAACAAGTAGATGAAAAGAGGAGACATAAGGAGTTCGAAGTTGGAGATGAAGTGATGGTTTATTTGAGGAAGAAAATATTTCCAGTTGGCACATACAGTAAGCTCAAGATGAGGAAGTTTTGAACCTATAGAGTTTTGAAGAAATTTGATTCAGGAAATGCCTATGAAGTAGAGTTACCGAATGGCATGGGTATATCACCTACATTCAACATTGCAGATCTACATTAGTACAATGAAACATAATTCAGTGAAGACAGTAAAGAAAAATTGGAAGAACAACTTCCTAATCAACAATTAGATGAGATAGAAGATATTTTGGATGTCAGAGATGGGAGGAAAACTCGTGGAAGACAGTACAAAGAATATCTTGTGAAGTGGAAAGATAGAACAACAAAGGGTTCTTCTTGGAATTCTTAGGCTAAGGTAGACTGTGTCAGTTTTCCTTTAGCCCCAACAAAGTGAGGGACTCATTTTTCAATAACCCCAGATGTCTGATGCAGGAGCATCCTTGGTTCTTGGCAATCTTGCATCAACCAAAAATATTTTCATTCAATTTTGTTCTTGTTCAGTTCAAGTTGGAGGGTTTGGTATTTCATCATGTTTGCTCACCAGACCCTAAAAATCTATATTTTCATCGTGGACATGTTCATTTTCCTAATTCCAATATTTCAACTCGATTGGATCTTTTTCCAGCAAGTTATCACTTTCGAATTAAGTGACTTTTTGTGGAACTGGCCCCAAAATAATTTTAAACCTAACACCTAGTTTGATCGGTCATGGATCTTTCTCGTTGCTTGCGGATCCCTGTGAGGTGTTTTGAATTGTTCCTTGGAGTGTCATCGACCTTAAATTTAGGTCCACACTTCATCATATGCACCTGTCATGGAGAAATTCAAATTTGAGGCTGACCTATTCATGTACACATTACTTTTCCTTCGTTGGAGATTGTAATGATCTTTGGCCGACGCGGATGCTTCTAGATCTGCGGATATGATATAAATCTTGTAATAGATCATTATGATAGAAACCAATCAAGATCAAGTAGATTAATATGTATATACAATTTGATCTATAATATTTTTGCTTGCATACAGGAATTCTGTATTTTGAGCATGTTGTATCAGGCCTGTGAGCCGAATCTATAAGCCCAGATGTGGCCAACTATATGTAATTAAAATTTCAAATAATGAGAATGTTTGAATCTGCATTTTCCTCCATATTTTGTGTTGCTTCTGTTGTGTAACTCTAGCTGCATGGTTTAGATAGTTCTCTTTGAGGACCCTCCTATCGTGAGTAGCCTTAGAACCAACTTTTTCGATAATATAAAGTTTTCAAAAAATGGAGATTATATGCTCAAGTTATGAATTTTTGAAAAATGTGGCAAATTTTGTCAGCTGACGGTTAGCAAACATGAACCTTCTAATTTTATTTCTGAAAATTTTGCTCATTTCATGCAAAAACTACTAGATACCCAGAAAATATTCTAATGTTGTCAACAAAACACAGAAAGCATTTTTGAACCCAAAAGGCAAAACATGCAATTTGGTAGAAATGATAAACTTCACCTATAGAGAAAATAACTGCATGGGCTATTTTGACAATCGTTTTTGTAAAATTTACTCACTATTTGCAAAATCTACTAGATAATTAGATGGTATTTTATGATTTTGAACCAAACCCAAAAATCATTTTTCTTAAAAATACATGATGAAAAAAATATTGGCCATTTTTTCTTCAAGATGCACCAAAAAATTGAATAGGGGGCTATAAATTTGGTGCTTTGATATCATATAGAAGTTGTTGATTCTACCCACAAGACCCAAAAGCCACTCGCAACAATTACCTATCACAATAAAGAAGATTATTTTTTTGATTATGCTTAATTAGCCTGAGAATTATATTGATGCAATTAACCTGAATGAGAATTACAATGTAGAATCAATCCTTACGAAAAGGTGATAGAAACCCTAGATCTAAACCCTAGGTGATGATTAAATTAGTCTATGACAAGTGTCACCATCCTATGAAATGAGACATGTTCTTTTATTAGCCAATCTAATAATTAAATATGCAATTCCTAAGTTTAGCTTAAGTGAATAAAGTAAAAGGTGATCTAATTAATTAATCATGATGATATAATTAATAATATGATTAGCGTATTACTCCAACAAAAAAACTCATATAGACTTTCTTGCTCAAAATAAATTATGAAATCAAATCATGAATAACTCAAAATGACAAGTATGCAATTATAACAATTTACATCTTTTATACTTTCTAATTAAAATCATACTATAACTAAAAAATTGCTTTTGCTAATCAAGTTCACAATCAAGGCACGAGTATTCTCTTTGAATAACATTGTTCACATCTTTTAACAACCTAAAACCATTTAATGAAACATATAGACATGAAGAAAGATGCATCTTTGGTATCATAATCAATCATATAACAAAATAAAAATAGTAGATAAAGTGTTTTGTTTATATATATCCACACACATATATCATTTACGATGACTTTATTGTTCTATATTTACATATACTTGAATAATTAAATAAATAGAAGTAATACTTAAACACTCTTAGAGGATTAAACTATCCTCAAGCCATTACTTATATCAAGTCAAAACAAGGTAGAATACAATTAAAGAGAAAAATAATTTGCATTTCTTTTTTATCAAATAGATTATTATTGTAAACAAATGAAGTAATTTGAGGACTCATAAACTATGGACTGGAAATATTACTACCTCTCCCCTTGATTAAGGATGATATAGAGTTTTCTAATTCCACAAAAAATGTTTCAAATATTATGAAAATGAGAACCAAACTTTTTTACTACTATAACAAGATATTCTACCCTAAATGAATGACATCAATAGCTATAAATATTGTTCCACATTATTTTATACACTTCTAGCTATGATAAGATAATGATCATGGAAAAATTTCAATTGTTACTAGCTATAACAAACTCCAACTTTAATTAAAGTCACTAAATTTGTTTACAAACTAATGCGAGTTGAAATAACTTTGTATTATTTTACCATGAAAACCTATCAAAATAGTCAAGTCATAATGGCCTTAAAACAACCTTTCAAAGAATCATATCAATGTTGAAAAGTAAGCTCATGTAGATCATAATGCTCTTCATTAGTTTAATAGATAAAATCTATTGATAACAAAACAAATGCTTAGGTAGGTTGAAATGATGCTACACCAATTGATACAAATATTTACTAGGTGAGATTGTTAGTGTAAGAGAGGGGGACCAACCATTGCAAGACCCCAGGTCATGAAAGGCCAAGAGCAGAAAGGCTGCCCTAACTTACCTCAGTTTAAAGGAAGGTTAGGATGGGCGGGATGAAAATGGTGAGGATTATGAAGTCCTTTGATCACTCTGCAATCCTGAGAACTGAAGGGAGACTAGGTGAGCCTCTTTTTAAGGTCAACTCCGCATCTCAAGTAGTTCTCTGTTAGAGGATAGAAGCACGATTTCAGGATGACAACGTGACACGCTAGCGTCTCACAGGTGCATTGGCATCCATACGACCAAAAAACCAGAGAGACGAGGTTAAATCCTCAAGAAGGGACTACTAGCCTAGTTTAGAAGTTTCTTGAATAGCAGAATGAGGTTAAGAAGAATAAGACATAAATATGAATGTGATAAAAGAAATGTATTACCGCAAGGGTGACGAAGATAATTTTGTAAAAAAATCCTCTCGCCAGCTTGCTCCAATATCTCTCCACCTACACACAGAAAAAGGGGAAAATGTTGGGGCTGTTTAGGGGCTTGCCTCAGTTAGACCCTCGTTTTGGTGTTTCCACCTCCATGGACAACCAAGTTTGCAATGATAGGAATAAAGATAAAGAAAGGAATACAAGCTACGTAAAAAAAAGACACTACAAAACAATACGTGCTTACTCAACCAAGACAATAGAGAAGATGAGAGGAGCTTACCACCTCCATCCAAAGCGCTCAAGGCTTGTGGAGGAGAAAATGAGAGGAACTCAATCCTCTGCTGCAATGGTGTGTGTCCTGCGCTTGCACTATCAAAGTGATGGAGTGGTAGATTGTTGCAATGGAGTGTGAAGTGCTGCTACAAAGCTTGTGGATGGATGCTCAAAGCATGGAGAGATTGTCTAAGCTTGTGAAGAAGATCAACCAACTTGAAAATGGAAGAAGAGATGAAGAATATGAAGGAAGAGGATGAAAAATGACCATATTCAGGTCGACCAACCAAAGGGAGGCATTACTCTTTGACTTGCAATCAAAAGTGTAACGTCTCTGCAGTCTCCAGTCATAGGAATCTGCCAGGGATGCCTGCGCGCCACGTGGGCGTCCCCAATAGAAACGCCCCCAACGACACACAAAACATGAACCAAGTGTGATGTGGGCAACAGACTTAAGTGGAATTAAGCCTCTGCCTTAGGTTTTCTAAAGTGTAAGGGGGGTAAAAGGGAATTTGCGTTAGGGGTGCAAATTCACGCTTATACATTTTTCCCCCACTTTAGCGAGCATGAATACTAATGAGTACTTCGGTAAAGTAGAGTAGTAAGGAAGTAATAAAGTAAGAGAAGTATACCTGAACCGATGAGGAACCAAAGCACAGTCTAGAAAACTTGGAAGTGCAGGAAAGGACTCCATAGTTCCACATAACTATAGAGCTGAAAAACGAAAGTACCTTATAGGCTCACAGTCCTACAAGGGAGGTATCCTTAAAGAACTCTCGCATGAAGGAAACCAGGAAGAGCAACTTACAGACCCGTAAACCTGCAAGGAAGGTATACCCAAGAACTCTCACATGAGGGAGACTGAGTAGAGGGGACTTCACAGAGTTAGAGAGGGTGACATGTTTACCCACAGATAGAACACATTAGGAAGCGACCATGTAGGCCAGTGAACGGACAGTCACACAGACCATCGCTAAGTTGTAAGTATTTCAAAGGGCTCCCTAGGGAACCCTTCAAAAGGAAGGAGGGTCCACTCAAGGGACGTTGTTTGACAAGTGAAGTCTAGTCGGGCTGCCCCCAAGCTAGACATAAGGATGCGATGTAGGTCTAGTTGGGCTCTCCTGGACTAGACACAAAGAAGTGAAACCAATCTAGTCGAGCTATCCCCAAGCTAGATGTAAAGATGTGAAATCGATCTAGTCGGGTTGCCCCCAGGCTAGACACCATAGAATTTTTTGAAAGCTTTCGAAGGGATCCCTTGGGAACCCAACTTGAAAGGGAGGGGTCCACTCAAGGGACAAACTATCCAAAAGCTATCGTCTTCTTTCTCGAATCGATTCATCATGAAGGAATCCTTTCAAAAGATGTTCACTTCATAAAGGAATTCGAAAGGAAGGAGATGTGCCCATGCGAGGGGAAGACTAAGACCATTCTCGCTTCGGATGAGGGTTTCCAAGTCCTTTTATTACGAACTCGTGATGAAGGAAACATGTTCTGTTAGGACTTCAAGTTGAGAATGCAATTCTAATAAAGGAATGTGTGAAGGGTCTTGAGAAAAGATTCATTGGCAATGAATTTGTTTTCCAAAGACCGAATGATGTAGAAGTAACGTTGTCATACATGAAAGGGACAACTCAAGCAAAGAAGAGAGAAAGATAAAGGGAGATGTAAAAGAAAAGAGATCGCACACAAAAGGCACAGGGGGATCTAATTTTGCGGGGTCAGATCTACCTTTTTTTATATGTATATGAGGTAGCCATGGTAAGAGGTGAAAGATCATCAATCCCCAACCAGATCAGGAAGAATGCACAAAAGACAAAGTAAAAATAAAAAATTGGGTCAACATGGAAGGAGGCCTAAATTCTCCGAACGCTTTGCATCATCCCCAATTCACTAAAAGCTATGACATTGTCATACATGAAAGGGACAACTCAAGCAAAGAAGAGAGAAAGATAAAGGGAGATGTAAAAGAAAAGAGATCGCACACAAAAGGCACAGGGGGATCTGATTTTGTGGGGTCAGATCTACCTTTTTTTATATGTATATGAGGTAGCCATGGTAAGAGGTGAAAGATCATCAATCCCCAAGCAGATCAGGAAGAATGCACAAAAGACAAAGTAAATAAAAAATTGGGTCAACATGGAAGGAGGTCTAAATGCTCTGAATGCTTTGCATCATCCCCAATTTACTAAAATCCAATCACAAACATGGAAGAATGAAGATACACATAGAGAAATATTTACAACACAAACACCACAGCTGTATCCAAGCACCAATAGGGGTGACGAGGGTCATCCAAGCACATATAACACTATCATGGGGGAGCACATCACATCATACACACACATCTAATCTAAAGATCAAGAAGAAGGTCTCCCCCTAACATTGGTCGACCAAGAGGTCGTCAGCTTCCCACTCTAGATCATCATAGGGGGAAGGGTGATGAGCTTGCAATGGTGTAATGTTAAGGGGAGGAGCTTTCGATCCTCCCACAACAAGGGCTAACGCAGAGGGACCAGTGAAGTCTCGATCGCTCAACTCTTGTGGGTCTAAAGTCAATGACTTCACGAAGATCGCTGATAAGGTTAGAACTTCATCCATCGAGTTAAACATACACTTGACGGGAGTGCCATGTTTCACCTCGGTGGATGGAGGGGTTTTCACCCAAGGCTCACCGCTAGGCTCACCGAGAGACTCAAGAGAGGTGAAAAACTTGGGGGAGGTCGAGACTGGTTCCATCACTAGGATAGAACAAATCAACGTGGGGCCACCTTTTGGAGAAGGCATGATCTTCTTACATCCTCCCTTGCTAGAGGGACCATGCTCTACCTTCTTCTTCATCAGAGGAGGTGAACTCCCCATAGACGAAGCAAGGTGGATAGAAGAGGACAAAACCGCAATGGATACAACCGAAGTATTAACCATATCCATAGGTTTTGGGAAATGCGAGACATCCAGAATGGAAGTCAGTAGAGGCATCTTCGTGGAAGGAGTGATAAACACTTGCACCCTTTCGAGCGCATGTGTGCTCACAGTGGGAGCCAAAAGAGATTCAAAACTAGTTATATTAGAGGTAGAGGAGGGGAAAGAGGAGGCCACAGTAGGAGGTGTTGTCTTCTCTTCCTCCTTCTTCTGTGAGGAGGCTTGCTCAGCCAGGAGAGCCTTTCAATGGTGCTTACGCTCATGCACAAGGTGGTTCCTATGACTCTTCGAACTAGGAGCCAGAGTTTGTGAAGGGATGGAAGGATTTTTTTCAACCATGGGAGTGTCTTCCACAACTAATTCCAGTGGAAGGACAAACTCTTGAATGGGAGTAGAAGGGACAGGTTCAGAAATGATGGGAGGAATCAACTTTACTGCCTTAGAAGTGGATCCTTTTCTATTTGGGGGAATAGGAAGAGGTCGAGGGGAAGGTTCTCTCCATGAGCCTTTCTTTCTGCCATACAAATAATACCAGGGTCTTGGGGACCCATTAGGGAGATTCGATATCCTAATCTTGTGCCTTTTCCAAGGAGGCATCATCAGACTCAACAGGTAGAATCCGAGCTTGTTCATCCAATACTCTTCCCAAGAGAGGGGAGTAGACGAGTCAGCCTGAGTGGGAGCGAGCTTCTTCTTTCCCTTTCAAGAGGAGGAGATAGCTAGCTGCTCAACTACAGGAAGGGTCAACTTCGATTGTCCCTTGCCTCCAATTTTATACTTCACGTAGTTCTTGTAAAGTAGGTCCATTCTTTGTGGGAGTGGACCGATGAGAGAGGGCCAAAAGTGGTCCAATGAGTATCCCCCATGAGATACCATAGGCTAATATCCAGTATCATGCACCATGTGCATGACACCCTCATGGGAAAACTTAAGGAACTTATGAATCACGGAGCGAATCCCATTCATGGAAGCTAGCCAAGGTATGCCTAGCTTCACCTTTAAAAAGTCTGACTCGGGGATCATGTCGAAGACTGCATCTACATTCTAGGGTCCAACCAGGATGAACAACGTTATTGATCCATAAGGTTTAAGAGAAATTCCATCATGCGTACAGATGATAGATTTTTTTTTTCGTAGTCCTCCCTTTGTAGGGAATTTAAGAGTAATGTCTCCTCCATGATGACATTCACTCTACTCATGAGGTCGACTAAGATCCTTGTCACAATGTTACCATTGAGGCGAGTGGGAATATAAAGCGGGGAAGGCTTACCATTTGCTAGCATATCTTGTGAAGTAAAGGTTACATCCGATGATCCAATCGCAAGACGAGGAGAGGGAGTAACAACAACCATGTTAAAATATGCTTCGGGACAAGAAACAAAATCAGAGGGATTGATAATCATGTTAGTAGAATGTGTCAGAAATGGGTCCGTGTATATCTGCAAGTCACTGTTAGCTTTTGCCACCGATTTTTCTATGTTTTGCTTACTTCCATCAAGACAGATAGTACTATCTTTGATGCGATCCTGTATCTCATGATGCAGGTGCATGCAATGTTCGGTATCATGTCTGTTAACTCAATGGTATGGACAATATGTGTTTTCTTCATACTAGTTAGGGTACGGTTCTCTAACTGGTTTAGGAGGTGGTAGGGTAAGGATCTTATCTTTCACCAACTTCTACAAGATGGACAAATAAGATTCTGATAGCTTCGTAAAATTTTGGTCGCGTCTAAGGCCATTGTTATCTACAATGGCTACTACATTCTCAAAAATTTTACCTCTTCCAGAGATCGAAATGATAGATCTTCCTTCAGAATGGGAGCACAAGGGAGGACCCCCGAATTGAACCACCATCTGTTGGTATTCCTATAAAGTCGCACATAAGTGTGTGAAAGAAGGATACTTCATGAGGGTGAACTTCTCTTTCCAAGGACTTTGTAAGTTCCCTATGAAGACCTTCTGTACATCAGAGTCGGGTAACGAATACGAGATCTATGAGAAGAGTGCTTGGTACCATGCTATAAAGTCTGTAATCTTCTCATTGTCCCCTTGTTTGCATCGAACAAGGTCTGAGAAGGTCATCTTTGGTCTGATGTTGGCTTGGAACTATCACAAGAACTGGTTCACAAGCTAATCAAATGTGAAGATGGAATTATTAGGCAAAGAGCAGTACCAATCCAGTGTTGTATCTTTGAGGGATCAAGGAAATAGTTTTTCCATCAACGCATCATGATGGAAAAAGTCTGTGCATAGGGCATTAAAGGCAAACACATGTGTCTATGGGTCCCCTTTACCACTATATTTCTCGAATTTGGGAATCTCCATCCCTTGTGGGAAAGGAGTGTTTAAAATTGTAATCGATAACGGGTTGTGTCAGAAGAAGGGCTGGAAAATAGGCTGGGTCGAGGCTTGGGAAAGGCTCGTTAGCTGGTTCTGCATCTTCCCCATATTCTGAAGAAGGTTATTCAGAATAGGGTCATTAGAAGGCATAGGGCCAATGGAACCACCACCAAAACTGTCGCCTAGACCGCCCCCGTGACCACCACCAGAGTTGCCACCGATGCCACCACCACCATGAATTCCTCTGGAACCACCTCTGCCAATGCCACCCCCACTTCCGAAGTTTTCACCACCAAAGCCTCCACCTATCATCCCACCAAATCCTCTACCACCGGAGGCAGCGAAAGGGGTGAAGTAGAAACCCAAAGGGTTCATGTTTACTTTGACAGTTTCAAAATTCTCAGAAGTAGTAGGCACACTAACCGAAGGGACCATGTCAGCCATATATACAGATGTAGGAGGCATCGACATCTCTAGCTGTCTTTCACATTCCTCAAAGAGGCCACCTTGTGTCATTCGACTATGGCTCGAGGGGGCGCATGCTTCGGCCAAACTTGCGAGACTAGCCAAGAGCTCTACGCCTGTTCAGTCCTTTTCCACCATGTATCTTATTTCACTGATAACTTTAGCAGGCCTAGCCATCTTTGGGTTTCCTTCCAGGTGATTTTCTAATGCACCTAACCCTTTACCAAGGCTAATGAAGTATTCAGAAGGGATACAAACAACCTCATGCTCGTCCATGGATGAGGTGGTCGGTGATGTAGGAGGGGTAGGGATGCGATCAGTTTCATCAAGAAACCTAGATTCACCTCACGATACGTTCTTTTGTGTGGATAGACCAACCACAAAACTAGAGAAAAGCCCGATAGTGAAACTAGAGGAGACCTTCATCTTTTCCATCAGAAGGTGTCGTAGACTTCTTCTAGCAATATGCCTAGAGGTCATAGACTAGGTTGTAAAGCTCATAAAATTTCACAACACACAAGGGTGCAACGACCAAGAGGTATAAGAGAGAAGGTTCATAACACTAACAAATGGGTAGACGTTGGTTCATGCTGGGTTCACCAAAAATGTAAGAGAGGGGGACCAACCACTGCAAGGCCCCAGGTCACAAAAGGCCAAGAGCGGAAAGGCTGCCCTAAGTTACCTCAGTTTAAAGGAAGATTAGGATGGACAGGATGAAAATGATGATGATTATGAAGCCCTTCGATCACTCTGCAATCCCAAGAACTGAAGGGAGACTAGGTGAGCCACTTTTTAAGGTCAAATCTACGTCTCAGGTAGTTCTCTGTCAGAGGATAGAAGCACGGTTCTAGGATGACAACGTGGCGTGCTGGCATCTCACAGGTGTGTTGGCCTCCGTATGGCCAGAAAACCAGAGAGACGAGGTTAAATCCTCATGAAGGGACTACTAGCCTAGTTTAGAATTTTCTTGAACATCAAAATGAGATTAAGAAGAATAAGACATAAATATGAATGTGATAAAAGAAATGTATTACCAAAAGGGTGATGAACATAATTTCGTAGAACAATCCTCTCGCGAACTTGCTCCAAGATCTCTCCACCTACACACAGAAAAAGGGGAAAATGTTGGGGCTGTTTAGGGGCTTGCCTCAGCCAGACCCCCATTTTGGCGTTTCCACCTCCACAAAAAACCAAGTTTGCAATGATAGGAATAAAGATAAAGAAAGGAATACAAGCTACATAAACAAAACACACTACAAAATAGTACGTGCTTACTCAACCAAGATGATAGAGAAGATGAGAGGAGCTTACCACCTCCATCCAAAGCACTCAAGGCTTGTGGAGGAGAAAATGAGAGGAACTCAAGCCTCTGCTGCAATGGTGTGTGTCCTGCGCTTGCACCATCAGAGTGATGGAGTGGTAGATTGCTGCAATGGAGTGTGAAGTGCTGCTACAAAGCTTGTGGATGGATTCTCAAAGCATGGAGAGATTTTCTAAGCTTGTGAAGAAGATCAACCAACTTGAAAATGGAAGAAGAGATGAAGAATATGAAGGAAGAGGATGAAAAACGACCATATTCGGGTCGGCCAGCTGAAGGGAGGCGTTACTCTTTGACTTCCAATCGAAAGTGTAACGTCTTTGCAGTCTCCAGCCGTAGGAATCTGCCAAGGACGTAAGCGCGTCGCGTGAGTGTCCCCAATAGAAATGCCCCCACCAACACACAAACATAGGCACCGAGTGTGATGTGGGCAATGGGCTTAAGTGGAATTAAGCCTCCGCCTTAGGTTTTCTAAAGTTTAAGGGGGGTAAAAGGGAATTTGCATTAGGGGTGCAAATTCACGCTTATAAAATTAGATAATAGTCTATTATAATTCCCTCACAAACATATGCAACCATGCCTTGCATCCTAATTGACATATTCAACAATGATAATAATAAAAACATATCCTTTAATATATTAAACCAATATTTACTAACCAATGCTATTATATATAGTCATATTTAAATTCTCTCACATACCTATACCACCATGCCCTACACACTAATGATATAACAGGCATAGAGGCAATATTAATGGTTTCACAATAATGTTTCTAGATTTGATTGATGTGAAAAATCAAAACACAATCAAATCCAGAAACGTTATTGTGATACTAGATGGATTGTGGAAACTTGATATCTTTAATATTAATGGTTATTTTAAATAGTTTATTCAATTGTTTAGTAGCGCATAAACACAAAAACTATGCCTTGCCAACAATGGTGTAATAAACAAAGGAATTCACAAAACCCATCTATTCAACCACGAGTACACAAAGACCAGAAAAAGAAAAGACAAATAGAAAAAATAGTGTGTTAACACTAAGGTCTCACCAACAACTACAAAATTTTGGTGAGAGAATATGATAAATCATCAAACCATGTTTCTCAGATCTATTAATTTTTTTAAGAAAAACTACATACCCATGAGTGATCACTTGAACTTCACTCTTTGCTCAACCTTTCTCCAAGCCCTTTCTTCACTCACAACCCTTCTTTTGTACAAAATAATGTAATTGATCCTTAAAAAATGGGTAGCTAAAAAGATATCAAATCTATGTGAGCTATAAATCCCCCAATTCAGCTAGAATATCTCCCACTTCATGTGTAGTGACAAGTAAAAATCCATGCAAAACTTTCATGAACTATCACTACCCTGCTCATTAGGGATTTCATAATTACAAAACCCCTTCTTCATTTCCTTTATCACTTATTTCTCCTTTTCAAGTTTGAGAACCCTTTTAATTTCAAACTAACTTTTCCAATCACTTTATTGAATGTAAAATTGAAAGAGTATAGGTGCTAGATTATACAATCAAAGTTATATACCTTTTTTATCAATAACACATTATGAAAACATTTTATATTACAAGAAAAAATGCATAACCATTTTAAATTAAAATCAATGAACATATATAATAGCAATACATAAATCATATTCGATTAAGACTATAACACTTAATGCATTATTCTATGCCAAACAATGACATTGAAAGTATGACACTTAAATGACCAATTAAATGTATTAAATCAAGCACAATACTTAACAATCAACTAAATACATTGACCATACACAAGACTTATGAATTATACAAGTATGTGTGCATTATCAGAAGCATGGTACATTGGCCTCATATCCCTAATCTATCACTCTCTCCCAAATGATGTCCTCCCTCTTTGAATGAGAGGGAGAAGCTATCTATGCATCCACCTCATGGCCACAAAATAGTAGTTACTCCATAAAATCATCAAAATTCATATTCATTAATTAGAAATAGTTTGTACAATATCATGTAATTAACAATAACTAATGTATCATAACATCTATGAATATTTAAAAAATCTTGAGGATCACACACAATAAAGTTGACACAATCCAATTCAAGAATTACATAAAGGATATGATCATGAAAACATATATGAGGATAAAACTAATTATTCTAACAACAAAGGAAAACATTTATACCATGCATCTAATCAGTGAATTCAAATACTTAAAAATTTTCTTACAATTTTGCAAAGCCAAAATGGGTTGTGACAAATAGTACTTTTGTTTATATCTCTTGAAAATCCACACATAATAACCATGAATCATATTTGTTTTGATCTAGGATAACTAGGTAGGAATAAGTAACAACACAACCGAATGACTCCAACATCAAGAAATTATTTATCATCTTCTCAATTTCAATGTTTTGCATATACGTGTATTAATTTGGTTGAGTATTTGAAGGTTGACTACTGAAAATTAATTTGAATTCATGATACTATGAGTGTTGAGTTGGTAATCCATGAGGTTATACAAATAATTGAGTGTTTATCAAGGATTAATTGCAAGTACATAGGTATAGCTATTTTTTTTTTTTTTTTCATCTATATAACACAAATTTGAGCCACAACTCCCTAATCACCATTTTTAGTAACTTATCTATGCAATTTGAACCAATAATTTGGGTGGGTCCTATTTTCATACCTTTTAATGACTATTACGTGTCATTAGTTGTGAATTGAAACCATTTTTTGATGAAATACCAAGGGACGGGTCTCAACATTTGAAGCCACTAAGCTCCCTAAACTATGACATAATTGCCTAAGAGAAATATGAACATTTAATATTTTAGATTGTAGCCAACCATTTAAAGTTTAGTATTCAAACATTTTCCCTTATAATTCAATGTACTTCTACTAGTGATCATCACCTCAAATTTTCTCCATAGATACACATAATAAGCTTCTTTCTTAGCTAGCTAAGCATCAATGAAGTTATGCGTGTTGTTGAGTTGATGAGAATGGTTTAGTGGTACCACTTTAAGTATCCCAACACATTCATACTTTATGGAATTGTGATAGTTGCTTTAATACATACATAGAGATTTAAAGGGTAGTTATCACTCATAATAAACCCTTCATATTGTTCCTTACTTAGAGTCCAACATCCAACATGGAAGATGTAGAAGGTGTTTCAACATCGAGTAAACATATTTTTTATTCTATAAATTTATAATTTGATGCATATTTATCATCACAATTATACAACAAGCCTTTCAATTTGTAATCCATCATCTCCTCATGAGTTAGGCATTTGGTTTGTGGTGATTAAGTGCCATAATTTGGTGTTGGTCAAAATGGTTGTAGTGATCAAAATTTTGATGGTTTATATGGAAAATATTGGGCAACATATGCATTCTTAGATAGTTTAGCCAACTCAATGACTTCCATCAGCATGGTAGTTTTGAACATTTTGACTTAGATATTGATTTCTTCCTTTAGTTCATTGATAAAGAAACTCTTTAAAAAAGCATCATCTAGTGACTTGTTTGATTTACCAATTTTTAAATTATGTCTGATAATATTTGTATTAATTTTGGTCTATATCCCTATTAATTCATTGTACACTTGGGTCAAAGCATGTGAGTGTGTATTCATAAAATTTATCTCACATGAGTGCACCATATTTTTTATCTAACCACAAATTTCATCGAATAAACTCATATTCTCAATTTAATGAAGCCATAGGGAATTTTTTAGTTGAAGGAGTTTGATTGATAGAAAAATATTATTTTGTTCAATGAAACCAAATTGCAAGGTCATCATTACCAAATTTAGGGAAATTCAATTTAGGTGTATGTTTTGTTCATCTAGTCTTTGGTCCACTTGAAGAATTTGTGCTATGTTAGAACTATGTACCATATATGGTTTCCCACTTTGTTCGAATTATTGTCTCATGATTGTATTGCATTAATTTTAACAAACTATATTGACTATATTATTTTGATTTCGTCATCCAAATTTTATAATGAAATGTATTAAGATGAAAGGTCTTGAGATCTATGAAAAATAAGCATATTAGATAATTTAAAATGCAATAATGCATTGGCCCACTATCACACTATACGAATCCAAACTTCCATATGATACCCTAATTTTCTTAGAACCATGTGGATCTACTTGAATCTACCCATATTTATCCAAATATGACCATATTTATTCATTTCTAGGGTGTGTTTAGTATCTAGGCTCTCTAATATACTTATCCCATTTGTAAATAGTGAACTAACCCAACATTTTAGAGCTCTCTAACTATAAATAGTTCCACCATGTATCCATAGCCACATTATCCCATCTTTGAGGTATGAAGAGGGTGAATTCCTAGAGCTAACCACTTGCCAATATGACATGGATTCAAAAAAATGATAGCTTCCTATGGCGAATTTTCTCCTAATGGTAGAGTATTTACTAATATATCTAAAGTTACATGGAAGCTCAAGTTCACCTATAGATGTTGTGTAAGGATTAGGTATTGGTGAATATCTTCCCACCTTATTTTATGTGTCAAAATATGCTTAGCCAATAACAAAATCTAGATGTAATATTTTAAAACCCACAATAAAATGTTTTTAACCTAGACCAATACTATAGGAAAAAACGTAACCAAAAACTATTAGTACTCCACTAATTTCACTAATTTTTAATCACAACTATATTTCAAGGGTAAGGTGAGAGCATACATTGGGTAGTTATATTAGGCCACCAAATGTCATTGATGCAAAATATGGACATAGAAAGAGTTTTACCACTTGCTAGGATAGTACCTACAAAATATGATCAAATAGAAATAACATGAAAAAAGAATAATATGCTCAATGAACATAGATAATAGGTATAATTATGCTTATATTCATGAATTAAATATAAATTATTGTAAGCCTCTTTGAGAGTGAAACCTCCTTAAGAGTAGAATCTTTGGTACAAAATATGATATAAGTTCCTTCTCTATTTATTATAACACGAATATATAAGCATTAAAAAATACTTATGAGATACAACCCCTGTGGGATAAAAAGACGATCTTAATATGGACTCATTAATCTATTAAAAATGCATGGGATGCATGTGGGATAAATTTTTACAATGTGATATTTAACTAAATAAATTATTATTATTATAATGCTCATGATAATAATAAAAGATTAGGATGTAACTTGGTCCTAACAAATCCCATAGAAATTTTGCAAGCTTAGACTAGGCAGCTTATGTGGTCCTTTCCCTTGGATTAGGCCATGCCATGCCCTTGTCTACTATAATTAAACCTCAAATTTCCTACTCCTAAGGTTAAATTTCTAGGAATCTGATTATTATTCTATCAATTTAAATGTCAAATGCCAAGAGGTAGTTGATTAAAATGGGTGTCTATAGGCAATCCTAGGTCATTACTTATCATCAAAAGATCATTAAAATACCTCATTACAAATTATGTGTACAAGATAATTAGCTCGAACGACATCAAAATTATATATTAAGCATTACATCAACTACTTGGTGTGTCTTTGGATGTAGTGCATCAATAAAATGGATTTGATAATTATCAAGGAAGTTAATGGTCTTCTCTTTATCGTATAACATCTCCCACTATTATTTTTCACACAACTCCTTGTATAATAGTAGATAAAAACTAAAAGAGTGTAGCATTGAAGGCCACATTAGTAGATGGCATATACTCAACAAAAGCACTAGAGACCATGTAATAGAAAAGTGCCCCAAACTAGGCCACTTGGCATGACATAGTCACACATTAAAGTCAAATAATAGTGTAGGCTTAGATCATAAATTTATAATTATGTCTCTATTTATGATTTCTAGTGATGAAATACTAATAGAATCATCATTCATTTATAATATCAAAATCAAAAATATCTAAAAACACTATGTCTTTTCAATTCATTATTACATTCTAGTCTTCACACTTTTAACAAAGTGTCATTTCAATCATTACTTGATTATTAGATTAGACTTAGCTTAAATTTTATTTATTTATTTATATTTTGGTGAACCATGATTTATACTCAAACGAGTGCTTTATCCTAGGGTAAGTGCAAAAATATGGGGGGCCAAAAAGGGGGCTTAAGTGGTGTATACACCTAAAAATGGTCTAGAGAATTCTGATTAATTAAATACAAATTATTTAATTGATTATCCTAATTTCCTCTACTGTTTGAATAAATAGAAATATTTATTCATACAGTTCACATTTAAATTCATCTTAATTAAATAAAGAAAATTAAACACTTTGTTTGATTTAATTATCATTTTCCTATTTTATTCTATCACATCTATCTTCAATTAATTAAATAGAGATCAAAACACTTTATTGATTAATTTCCATGTTCTTCTATTTTATTTAATAAACAACTTCTATAATTTGTTTTATTAAATTATTTATCCCTCTTTTGCTAATTTAAATAAATTAAAATATTTGAATTAAGGCATAAGGAATATTCCATCTATATTTCCTCAAAAATGAATTAGATATCCTATGTCTAATTTATGTCTAAATTATGTCAAAATTAATGCTTTGAAACTTCATGGGAAGTTTTGGAGACAAATTGGAGAAAAATTACAAATTCTTTTCTCAATCCTCCTCCATCAATCCTTCCTATTCTCTTGCCTGGTGTTTTCATGGGTAGAGACAATCACCAAATTTCTCTCAATATCCTCCATCTCTCACCATTCAATCCTCCAGATTGAATCCAAGCCTCTCAATGTCATCCTTGTGCATTTCTATAGCCAGGAAATCTATAAATGAAGCCTCATTGAACCAAGAAAAGGATCCAGATAATCTAACTTATGCACTCTTACTCTGCAGGAATTCAAGTATCCCAGCATCAAGCATCTAGCATCCAACAATCAAGTTTTCATATCATGGCTGCGTCCTGTAGTTGCATTTATCTATTTCCATGTCAATTCATGCTAGTTTAGTTTCTTTATCATCTAGTATTATCACATTAAGATCCATATCATGGCATTAGCATCCATCTCATTCTTTAGATAGTCATTTTAATAGTCACATTGCTTACATGATCTGAGAGCCACAGTGATTTAATAAATCTTTGGAGATAGAGAACAATATGACGCTTTCAGTAGAATATTGCTTTGAATTGATTCATTTGGCTTTGTATTTGATATAATGTCGTATTAAGAAGTTTCTTTTGTGCTTTACACCTTATTCACACTTATAGTTTGGCGCCCACCGTGGGGCATTAACCCCAACTTTATCAATTTTTCTGAAAAGTGTCACATAGGTTCCCGACGTGCTTTATTTTAGCACTTTCGTCAAATACTATAGCGCATCTGTGGCAAACTACAGCGCTTCCGTGCTCTATTTCAGCACTTCCGTGTTACTATAGCACATCTATAAAAAATTTCAGCATTTTTAAATTTAGCGCTTCCATGACCTATTTCAGCGCATCAGTGATCTAGTGCTTTTGTGGAAAATTTCGGCGCTTCGGTGTACTATTTCGGCGATTTCATGTTATAGCGCATCAGGTAAAAGTTATAGCGCTTTGGTGGAATTTTTCAGTGCTTTTGTAAAATCAGTCTGGATCCGACGCGACCACAGCCAGATTTTAATTTTTTTCACAGTTGGGCTAAAATTTATCAATCCTAGGATAGTCACTTCTGGTTTTCTAAAAAATATCAATCCTAGGATAGTCACTTCTTGGTTTCTAAAATGTATCAATCCTAGGGTAGTCACTTTTTGTTTTCTTAAAGCAAATTTATCAATCCTAGGATAGTCATCACATTTTTACAGTATAAGTTAAAAGGAACAACATGATTTATGTGAAGCAACACCTTCACATAGATTAGAAAATTTCTTTTTGGGCTTAAAACAGAACAACTTATATGCTGTGCTTGTGGTGATTAGAATTATGCTCTCCCCTTAACTGGGTGATCAAAGTGCCATATTCACTTTTACTTCATGCCATTTACGCTTTATTAAATCCTTTAGAAGGCCTGCCGTAGTGGGAAAAAGTACTCACCCTACGGGAATGACCTAAGTGGGAACGCCTAAAGCCAAGGATTCCAACCCACTATAACAAAAATGCAAGTTGTTGATGAAAGTCCAACTTGAAGTAGTGAGCAAGATAACCATCCCCAAAATCTTTGTTCTAAAGATTGGGAGGTCTCTTGAGGGAGTTTATCAATTGCCGCACCGCACAGAAGCCCTATCTACGAACCATAGAGTAGTATCCCGCCGAGTCAGTATCCATACATTGTCATACTCACGGTGCAAGGGGAGGGAAGAATCTGCCCCCAAGAAACTTACCATATAATTTCCAAGGACCATTTGCTCAGAGGACGAGAAATCCAACTCTGAGTATGTGCTTGGAAATGACAAAAACACGGGCGCCCTCTAGGGGGTGACAAGGTTGTGTGCGTCAACACAATTCAAGATGTGGGCTATGAGTATAATGATGACCTATTTGTCCTTAAGTGTGAGTCTGTTTGATTTGTGTACAATTGTCAAAGCAACCCATGAAAATCAATAAGGACCATTCGTGGTTCTTGAACATATATGATCTATTCAGTTTAAAACAATTATTCAAAATTGCTTGCTGTGTTTTCACAAATTCATTAAACTCAGATTAAAGATCATCCTGAAAACAAACAAAGTCAAGTTAGATCAAAAAATCCATGCTTCGAAAGTGGAAGTCCACCATGTTTGTCAAGAGAAAAATCAAAATCACAAAACCTAAGAAACGTTTCGGTTATCGAGATAAATTAAGAAGAGGGTGTTTTCTATATCAAAATCGAAAACTCTTTTTACAATATAGAACATTCTTCCACAGATATCATGATTTTGCTAGGTGTCACACTTTAGATTACGTAGTAGAACCACTCTATTCGTGAGCCTTCTTCCAAAGAAGAGCTCTCACTCAGTATCACAACCGTAGTCAACACATACATCATTCTTATCTTCCACAATCGATGATACAGTATGCCACAAGGCCAGATCAAATTTTACAATAGAGAGTCATAAAAGTCCTATTTCTAGTGCTCTGGAAACCTGTTTCGGCGCTTCGGGTCACTATTTTAGCGCTTCTGTGAAATAACACTTTTGGGCACTGTTTTAGCACTTACAACCTTTATTTAGCGCTTTCATTAAACAACGCTTTCATCATCTGTTTAAGCGCTTTCGGCATTGTTTCAACGTTTTTGTCAAGATAGTGCTTCCATCAATTTTTGTAGTGCTTTCAAGAACTGTTTTAGCGCTTCTATCAAGATAGCACTTCTGTCACCTGTTTCAGTGCTTCAGAACTCTATTCTAGCACTTCTGTGAAATAGCGCCTCTGTCCTCTATTTTAGCACTTTCAAAATAGAGAGTTCAAAAATCTTACCAGTCAGTCAATCTGTCCTTTTATCCATAATTTTTATTAGAACCAAGTTTCTTTTTTATCAGAATCACTGTCTAGAGACCGAAAATAGATAGGTTTATACAAATTTCCAATCTTATCAACTAAAACAAGATCTTGCAAATCAGAAGTGTCAAAATCAAATACACAATCGATTACTACACTGAAGTTTCATTATCAGGACACTATCATCCTTTATCACGAAACCAAGTATAGTAATCAAATTTTTAACATAGTCTCATCAATAAGATCAGTCATCTTATTCGACTTTGTTAAAAGTTCAATTGACACTTTTCCAACATAGAAGATCAACATTTCGGAAGAAAGGGAAAAAATTTGTATGCCAATCTTCACTAGGTCCCAAAAGCAGAGACTCTTAGAGCAAGAACTTGAAACATCCCGAACAATGGCAAAAGAGAATTCTTGGAACAATTTGAACCAAAATGATAAGAACGAAATAACTCTAGAGGATATTCATACAACTCAACAAGATCCCAAGCTCCATAAATTTATGGAAAAGATTTTAGAGCAAGATATGGAGAAGTATCTTTTGATGTTGGCTGAATCGGGTGCTAAACTTCCCAGGACTTTGACGTGAATCATTTGAAGGAAGCAACTGGAACAAGTGAGACTGAAATACTGCAACCTACACAAACAATAGATCCAGTTGCTGCTTTGACATCCCAAATGCAAATGTTACAACAACAGATACAAGATATGATGAAAGGGAGTACCAAAAGATATGCGATACAGGACATTTGTCCTTATCCTTTCGATGCAACAGTTGGTCTAATACCTTTTCCTAGACACTGTGAGATTCCAAAATATGATAAATACAATGGAAGAACGGATCCAATAGATCATATCAGGGAATTCAAAACAATGAGCCTCGAGTTTGACGAAGAGGAAACTTACTTAATGAGATTATTCCCAAGGAGCTTGGGAGGATCATGTATGGAGTGGTTTTCAAAGCTACAACCAGGTATCAGAACTTTTGAAGAACTTGTCAATAGGTTCATTTCCCAGTATTCCTTTAACATTGACCACGATGTTACAATAAAGGATCTTTATAACCTAAAGAAAAACAAAGGGGAGACGTTCTTGTCTTTTCTACAAAGATGGCGATGATTGTTCGCTAGATATCCTCAATCCATTCCTGAGGAAGAAAAGATGGAGTTGTTCATTGACAACTTGACGGAGGAAATGAGTTATAGACTTGAATTGCAATGTCCTCCCACATTCGAAAAGGTAATAGAAAACGGTCTTAAAACTGAGGAGGCACTAGTCAAAAGAGGAGTTATCAAGCATTTCAATGATAAAACAAATAACACAAATAACTCCTCCAATCAATACTCAAGCAGTGATAAGCCAAAATTTTGGCAGAAGAATTGAAACATGACTACCAATGAAACAAGAAGTGATTCCCAAAATGTCAAACCGGTTTTCAACTTAACAACATCTACATCAAAGAATCAAAGCAATGATCAAATTGTCAAGTCAAATGTCATACAAAGCAATGAAATCATAAAACACAGTCATATCAGAAACCATCAAATCGACATAGGTTCACACCTTTAGGCCAAACGATAGAATCAACAATGAAAGAATTAGTCACTAGTGGCCTTATCACTGCATGGGAAGCCTGATTCTAGGATCCAAAGGTCAAACCACCATGGTGGAATGACACAGATTACTACAAATTCCATAATAACAAAGGCCACAAAACCAATGATTGTATGGAGTTGAAGCACGCAATACAAGATTTCATTGACAACAATAAAGCATATGTGGAAACACCCCAAAACAATAACGATCATTCGACATTCAAGGACCCTTTGCCAAACTATGACAAAGGAGCATCATCATATTCAAACAACAAAGGGAAGAAAATCAACCATGTCTTTGACACAACAATCCTTTTTCTATATGAAATTGAGAGTGATCATACAGTTAGTCACAACATTGACGAACCCAAAACCAACAACACTACCCCTTTGGACTTGCTCCCAAGCATACAAAAATATGATAATCAAATCAATGTCTTAAAAATCAAAGACCGTCAGGAACATCAACCAGCAAATGTAATGACTAGGGGGCAATCCAAGGTAGTGTTAAAGGGAGTTGGATCTACACATGTAGTTCCACCTCCATCTCATTATAACATTGTCGATCAAACAAAACATTCCTGCACAAATATCAATACTAGAACTCCTTAAATTATCACCATCGCATAAGGAGGTTCTAGAACAAGCATTAGTTGCCACTACGGTACCAAAGAATCTAGATGTTTGTCAGTTCCAAGCTATGGTGGGACATTTGACTACCCCACATTGTCTATCATTCTCTGAACAGGATGATGTCTCACTAAACCATCCCCATAATACTGCACTCCATATTGAAGTCTTAATCCATAATCATCACGTCAAGAGAGTCTTAATAGATGGGGGAGCTGGTCTGAACATTTGCACTCTCAAGTTAATCCGTGCACTAGGGTATTCAGATGATGCTATTGATGCTCGAAGAAAAATGACTATCAAAGCATATTATGAGGAAGAAAGATCGTTTAAAGGCTTGATTGTGCTACCCATTCAAGTGGGGCCAATGATGAAACATATAGCATGTCAAGTGTTGGAAAAAGAGTTAACATACAATATTCTCTTAGGATGACCATGGATCCATGAAATGCAGGCTGTACCTTCAACATATCATCAATGTTTGAAGTTTCCAATAAATGGACAGGAGGTGACTATATCTGCTGATTACAATCATCCTCAACATTGTGACACAATTAGAATCTCCCAAGATACCTTGGTGCCTCACAACAGGGAAGCATCCGGTTCAAAATCATCCAAAGAAGAACAACATCCAAGTATCACCACCAAGTGGGTAGAGAAGAAGGGTAAAGAAAAAGAGACAAGTCCTCTTGAAACTCAATCAACAGATAATTCGGATCAACAAACTTCTTTATCACAAAAATTTCAAGAGCAAGTCCAACTGATAGACAAGGGAATGAGAACATATTCTATGGAGCAATTGCTTAACCTATCATAGTTAATGCCATCTCCTAAGACATATGGTCAACCATCTATGATAAAATATCAAACATCATTACCAGTCACAGTTCTTGATGAAAGGTTTGTCAAAAAAGGTACCATAGAGGATGAATCAAACAACAAAGTGATCCTGGATTGGCTATACAAAGATGAGGAACCCTCTACATCAGATATCAGTATCAAAAATGTCAATATTAACATTGATAAATATGGAAAAGGAAAAGCTATTTTAGAAAAAATGGGGTATGAAGGACAAGGACCTATTGGATTAAGAAAGGATGGAATCATAGAGCCTATTACACCCCTCACTCTCCACTCAAAAGAGAAGCCAGGACTGGGATACTTTAATGAAGAAAAACAAGAACTGGAAAAGAAGGTTGTAGAAAGAATCCTTCAACTTAGAAATAACTCTAAGACATATTCAAATGAATATGAATGGGATTCATGTTCTGATGTATCTTTCACAAATATTCATATTGATGTCATCCAACAATATACACCTACGCGTGAGGAGGGCCAAGGCTTTGGGTCTAGACCAATCGTGGCAGGGTCACTAAATATTGATGATTCAAGTGGGGACGAACAGACCTCGAGTGAGCTAGACGATCTTGAAGAGGGTACCATCATTGACCTCGATATTCCAATAAACAACTATGACGAAATGGCTGTGCAAACCCTTACATCCATCAACCCAAATGAATCCGATGACCTCATGCCATTAATCCATCTTGAACTCATTGACTGGGAACCTGTCGAACCTTTGACTATACCAATTTTTACAGACGATAACACCATCATAAATTTCCTATGTCATAGAGAACCTGGTACAAGTTCTATCTGTAATACTCATAACAACATGACTTGGTAGGAGGGTGTCAAATCTTCCTATTGCAAAAATGAAAACAGGGAAAATAGATCTAATGGGTGAAAACCATTCTATGGCAGCATTAGATCTGGAAAAAGAAAAAATAAAGAACACATCTAACAGTGAAAACCTTTCTAAGGCACTGAAGGATGGAAGATTTGACACTGTTCCAGAACATTATCATGAGTGATCATCAGTTCTGGTAGAACCAACACAGTCTGTGAACATTGGCACTGAAGAAAAGACAAAAATCCTACATCTGGTGGAATCCATGATAGATCAAGAGAGACCAGAATTCATCAAATTCTTTAAGGAAAGAAGCATCGACTTCATTTGGTCATATTCTGATATGCCAGGCTTAGATCCAAATTTTCTCATGCATCACTTGTCTTTGCCCGCAGGAATCAAGCCTGTCAAGAAAAATTGAGAAAAATGTATCCCCATATCGCATTGATGGTAAAAACAGAGCTAAAGAAATTATTGGATGCTAGATTCATAAGGTCTATAGACTACGCCGAGTGGATATCAAACATTGTACCTGTTTCAAAGCCGGACAATAGCATCAGGATATGTACGGATTTCAGGGACCTAAATAAAGCATGCCCGAAGGATGATTTTCCATTACCAAATATAGACATCATCGTGGACTTGACGGCGGGGCATGCCATGTTGTCAATCATGGATGGTTTCTCTGGGTACAATCAAATAAAAATAGCTCCAGAAGATCAGGAAAAGATGACTTTTACATGTCCATGGGGAACCTTCTACTGGAACGTCATGTCATTTGGTTTGAAAAATGCAGGAGCCACCTATCAAAGAGAAATGACAACAATCTTCCATGATATGATGCACACCTTCATGGAGGATTACGTGGATGACATCTGCATATCCTAGATAAAATCTTCACACGACTGGAGAAATTCAATGTCAGGTTAAACCCCAAGAAGTGTGTCTTCGGGGTCACATCAACAAAACTATTAGGGTACATTATCTCAGAAAAAGGCATTGAAGTGGATCCAGTGAAAGTCAAAGCAATAATGGAGATGCCACCTCCTAAGAATATCAGTCAACTCAGATCACTACAGGGAAGGCTCCAATCGATTAGAAGATTTATCTCCCAATTGGTGGACAAAAGTCATCCTTTTAATCATCTATTGCATAGGAATGTGGTTTTCAAATGGGATAATGGGTGTGAAACAACTTTCAATCAAATAAAACAGTATCTAATGTCACCACCTATTCTCATACCACCCACAAAAGGAAGGCCTCTCATATTGTACATTGCCACAACAGATATCTCTTTGGGGACACTATTAGCGCAAGAGGATTATGAAGGAAAAGAACATGCCATCTACTATATCAGCCAGGCATTAAATGGGTGTGAAATAAATAACACTTTCATAGAGAAATCTTGCTTGACGGTGGTGTTTACTACTCAACAACCGAGACACTATATGCTAACTCATACAATCAAGTTAATAGCAAAGATCGATCCTTTAAAATATCTACTCAGTAATGCTGCCTTAATAGGTAGACTGGCAAAGTGGGTCATGCTATTAAGTGAATTTGACATTCCATATGTAGAGAGAAAGGCAATCAAGGGTTAGGCAATCACTGAACAATTACCTGAGGCTCCTTTACTAGATGATCGACCAATGACAATGGAGTTTCCGGATGCAGACATTCTGACAGTGATGCCCCAACAATGGGTATTATATTTTGATGGATCATACACACAGCGAGGATCAAGAGCGAGGATTTTGTTCATCTCTCCACAAGAACACACCATTCCAAAATCATATAGACTGATGTTTCAGTGTACAAATAATGTGGCAGAATATGAAGCATTGATCATTGGGGTCAAAATAGCAATTCAATGGAAGATCACAGACTTACAGGTATATGGGGACTCTCAACTAGTTATTTATCAAGTAAATGACGAGTATCAAACAAAAGATGAAAAGTTGATGCCCTACAAGCAACAAATAGATAATCTAAAACAGTTCTTTGTCAATTACAAGTTTGATCAAATTCCAAGGGCAGAGAACAAAGCCGCGAACGCTATGGCTACAATTGCCTGAGAAGTGTGTTTGTTATAAGTTTATGGTAGAACAAGTATCATGTCCTTCCCATAATAATTCAGAATCTGCTACCATCTAGAAACCATTGAAACCTCCATCTATGAAAAGACCTATGCTTACCTAAAAGACGATATCCTTCCTCCTGATCTACCTAGGAACCAAAAATGAAACTTCATCCGCCAATCCGCACGACATACTTTAATCGCCAACATACTTTATCATCGAGGTCTTGATGGTACCTTACTCTGATGTCTAGAACACGACGAATCTGAAATGGCCCTACGAGAGGTTCACGAGGGTATTTGTGGCACTCATTTGAGTGGGATAACTCTAGCCAAGAAACTCCTCTATTTGGGATATTATTGGCCATGCATGGAGAAAGAATCCTATCAGTTTGTCAAAAAATGTCAAAAGTGTCAGATTCATAGCAATCTGATTCATGCACCAGCACAAGAACTACATCCCTTCACATCAACATGGCCTTTTTGTCAATGGGGCCTTGATCTGGTAGGAAAAATAAATCCATCTTCATCCAATGGACACAAGTTCATTATAACAGCTACAAAATATTTCACAAAATGGATAGAAGCAGTACCTCTTACAACCATCACTGGGAAGCAAATCTCCTCTTTCATCTTGAATTACATAATATGTTGGTATGGAATCCCTCAATCCATTATCATTGATAATGGACAACCTTTCAAGAATCAAGATGTCCAGGAGCTATGTGAAAAGTTCCATATCCAACATCATTTTTCAACACCGTGCTATCCTCAAGGGAATGGCCAAGCAGAGGCCTCAAACAAAACCATTCTAAAAATTCTCAAAAAGATGGTTAACAATGTTGGACGTGAGTTGCATGTTCAACTCAATCTTGCACTATGGGCCTACAAAACAAGTATCAGAACACCAATGGGAGCTACTCCATATGCCTTGGTATATGGGTTAGAAGCCATATTGCCCATCGAAGTAGAGATTCCATCCCTTCGTGTATCACTCAGAGGAATCATTTCAGATGAAGACTATAGGATATCTAGACTGCAAGAACTGGAATCGTTGGATGATGATCCGATGGATATTTTTTAGTGAAAATTGAAGTGTCTCATTTCTCTCTAGAATCTACACCATCAGAAAGAGCTCGGTGTCCTGGTTCCAACGCAACTCGAACGGAGTAAAAAGGAGTCCGTTTGCACGAGTTATGGCCAGTCAAACCTTGGGTCAAATTGGGATCAGGATCATCCAGATGGCGAAAAAAATGGCGTTGTCAAAAATCAATGAAACTAGCGTCATCGCGAAGAGCTCGTCACAAGCGTTCCAACGCAACTCGTTTCGTCAAAATCCGGCATCGGACGCGAGAGTTATCAACGGTCAAAGCTCTTGGTTGACTTGGTGACCAGAAGGTGAATGATGACGTCAGCGTCTGTACAAGATGAAGTCAACAGTCCGTACAAATCCGAAGTGGACCAACCAGATGTTGACACGTGTCAAGTCCGTACAGGTGACGTGGCATGTGAGTCAGATGGTACGGACCTATCGGCGGCCGACACGTGGCATCCAGGTGGCATCTGAGTCAGCGGGACACGTCATCGTCTAGTCGGCAGATGAGTCAGTCTACACGTCGGCACCTGTCGACACAGTCGGCATACAGGTCATCGCACACGTCAGAGTTATTGGCGAATTATCGCGGGACACATGGCAGTTGATGTGGAAACTGTTGACTCTTCCGACGAATCTTCGTTAGACACGTGGCACCCTCCTGGTGCGACACGTGGGTCTCTCTTCTCTCCCTGCGGACTGACGACTTTCTTTGTTTGTTTAAAAGTTTGTTAGCCGGAAATCTCGAACTCGCGACCTCCGGGCAGTTAGCTAGCCAGCCCGTCCACCGTTCCACCAAAGCCGGCGGTCATTACCATATGTTGCGACGGGTTCTTTTTGTTGTATAACGGCCGAAAATTGGCTATATAAAGCCAGCGGCCGGGGTTGAACCCCCGACCGCCGGCCCAATAAAAGGAAGTGCCACCGATACACCCCGCGAGCAATCTAAGATATGTATGGCATCGATGTGTTTTGATGAGTTATCAAAGCCGATTGCCTTATAAAAATCAAAACAAACTCCTTATTCAAAGTAAAAAAAACAAACAAGAATCCTTGTAGGGATTAAATCAAACCTCCAAAACCTCCTAAGCCCGGGAGTAGATAATTTAAAGGGGTTTAAATTGATTTAAGAGATTATTAGGAATATTTTATTAAGATTTTATATGCAAATATGGGAGATTCATAAGGATTTTTATGTATTTGGAGAGATAAGGGAAATATTCTCAAATCAATTGGTTAAAGGCCAAATTGAGAAAATTCTTTGTATAAAAAGGGGGCTTGAGGTGAGAATTGGAATCAAGTTTTTTTCAGGTGATGAAGTCCTGATGCTAAGGTGACGAAAGAGAGGCCTTGTTGGAGAGTTTTCAAATCATTCTTGCATGACAGAGTGTTGTTACGCTGCCAAAATTCTTGGAGAATGGTTATGGTGCTATTGTAATTGATTTTTGGAGTTAATTGGATCGGTCTCTCTATTGGAGTGGACCCGGAGACGTAGTCACGTTGTGACGAACTCCGTTATCAACTGTTTGCACTTCTCTTCTTCTCTCTCTCATCTTCTATCAGTTTTGTTAATTTCTGTTATGATCACCTTGATATTACTTTCATTCTGTTATTTCCTTAAGTTAATTTCGTTTTAATTAACTTGAAATAATCATTGTAAAAGCATTGTAAAAGTTAAGCATTTAAATACTGCAATTTAGTCTAGATCCTACACAGATCAAGTGGTATCAGAGCTCAGTTGACTATTATTGCAGTTATTTATTTTCTTGAATGCTAACGAGATCCAAGATTCAGAAGGGCGAAGGCAAGCTTGAAGAATTTGATCCTGAGATCGGAAAGCGTAGATCATTTCCAAAGATGTCAGTTTCTGGAATGGAGGTTCCTGAAGAAATCAGTGAGCAGGAATTTCGAAGAGCATTCCTTGAGATGAAGGCTAAGGTGGACATTATTTTTCAAGAGAGACAAGAGTGGAAAGGACATGAAGGAGGTTCGTCAAAGCAAGAAGATCGCAAAGACAAGAAAGGGAAACATCATGGAGATGGTGACAAGCAACCAGATCCACCCTTTTCTTCTTCTCCTCCCTCTTCTCCTTCTTCTCCTTCTTCTCCATCTTCTCCTCATTCTATTTCTTCTAATCCTTTCAAGAGTGGGTATAAGCCTAAAATTAAATTGGATGTAAAATTTGATGTACCAAAGTATTGTGGTGAACTTAATGCTGAAAAATTGGATGATTGGATTCAGCAAGTAGAAGTCTACTGTAGAGTCCAGAACCTATTAGATGATGTTGATAGGATCCAATTAGCTACTCTTCGGTTAGGAGGTACAACTTTAAACTGGTGGGAGAGTAAGACTAAGGCAGAAATTTCACAACATGGTAGAGTCAGTTTAACTTGGGCAGAATTTATTAATGCTCTTAAAAAGCAATTCTATCCCTTAGGCCATATGCAACAGTTAATGATGGACTGGCAAATGTTTAGGCAAGGGAAAGGTCAAACTGTCCAAGAGTACACCCATGAATTTAGGAAGAGGGCTATTGCTTTGAATGTTCCTTTGTATACCCAAGACACGTTGTTGAAGTACATAGGAGGTTTGCATTCCTATCTTAGGCATTCCATCCTGGTATTGAACCCTTGTAATTTGGATGAAGTGTCTGTTCAAGCTACACACTTAGAGACAAGGGGTAAAGGTTCCTTTATTGATAATGATAACTCTGTAAAGAAATCTTCTAAAGTTGCAGAGACAGGGAAAGGAAAGAAGACAACTACAGTTAAGAAGGATGACAAGCTTTCTTGCTCTCATTGTGACAGGAAGGGTCATGATGAAGATCATTGTTGGAAGTTGCATCCTGAATTGAAGCCTAAGTGGGCTCAAAGACAGAATCAGAAACAGAAAGGTAAGGAGAAAGCCATGAATGTTGTTATGGATCTTGGTTCAGATTCAGATGATGAGACTAAGATAACAGCGATGGGTCTAATAGGTAAAGCTCCTATTTCTGGTGTTTCTGTTGCTAGTTGTGCTTCTTCTTCTAAAGTTAATGATTTCTCTGAAGATGCAAAAAGGAATGAGCTGTTTCTTTTAAGGGTTGTTGCTAAGAACAGTAAAATTGATGCACTCATAGATAGTGGATCTCAGGTTAATTTAATTTTAGAAAGTGTCGTAAAGAACTTGGGATTAAAAACTACACAACATAAGGAACCTTATCCACTAGGCTGGATTTGTGAAAATGATAAGCTGCAAGTAACAAAACAATGCACCTTAAGGTTCACAATCACTAGTAAATTTGTGGATGAAGTACAGTTTGATGTGGTTCCACTGGATATCTGTGGGATAGTGCTTGGTAGCCCTTACTTATATGACAGGAAAGCTATTTTCTACAGGGAAAAGAATCATTATCACTTGTTTAAAGATGGCATTCAGTATATTGTACATTCTCACAGGATTAAGACTGATCGTTCTTTTGCAAACACAGGGCAGTTAAAGAGGGTAATTAATGCAAGTAAAGAGTTAACTCTTATGTCTGTCAGTACAGGTGGTTCTAAACTTGAACTTGGAGTAGCTAACCAGGGTCAGATGTTGCAGGATGCACCCACAGTACAGCATGAGGGAATGATGATTGAAAGCATTGATGGATCCTTGGGTAAAAATGTTCCTGTTGTAAAGGATCGTGTTGTTGTTGACTTATTCTCCTTCATTTCTGCATTGGTTTTCAGCTTGATGCTAGTCAATTTTTGTTGGTTAATGGCTACGACAATTGATGTAGAAGCTTATGGAAGTGATACAATACTGTTTATGTTCAACAACATTGTTGCAGTCTTCATTGTGCTTGTGAGCCAGGTTTTCAGATGTACAGAGGATACAGGACAAGTGGGGAGGCCAAGTCCTCACTTATTGTCAGAGTAAATGCCACTTTTGGAGGTCCAAAAGGTCTTCAGTGGGGAGGCCTGATCCGGTGGATATTTTTTAGTGAAAATTGAAGTGTCTCATTTCTCTCTAGAATCTGCACCATCAGAAAGAGCTCGGTGTCCTGGTTCCAACGCAACTCGAACAGAGCAAAAAGGAGTCCATTTGCACGAGTTATGGCCAGTCAAACCTTGGGTCAAACTGGGATCAGGATCATCCAGATGGCGGAAAAAATGGCGTCATCAAAAATCAATGAAACCAGCGTCATCGCGAAGAGCTCGTCACAAGCGTTCCAACGCAACTCATTTCGTCAAAATCCGGCATCGGACGCGAGAGTTATCAACGGTCAAAGCTCCTGGTTGACTTGGTGACCGGAAGGTGAATGATGACGTCAGCGTCTGTACAAGATGAAGTCAACAGTCCGTACAAATCCGAAGTGGACCAACCAGATGTTGACACGTGTCAAGTCCGTACAGGTGACGTGGCATGTGAGTCAGATGGTACGGACCTATCGGCGGCCGACACGTGGCATCCAGGTGGCATCTGAGTCAACGGGACACGTCATCGTCTAGTCGGCAAATGAGTCAGTCTACACGTCGGCACCTGTCGACACGGTCGGCATACAGGTCATCGCACACGTCAGAGTTATTGGTGAATTATCGCGGGACACATGGCAGTTGATGTGGAAACTGTTGACTCTTCCAGCGAATCTTCGTTAGACACGTGGCACCCTCCTGGTGCGGCACGTGGGTCTCTCTTCTCTCCCCGCGGACTGATGACTTTCTTTGTTTGTTTAAAAGTTTGTTAGCCGAAAATCTCGAACCCGCGACCTCCGGGCAGTTAGCTAGCCAGCCCATCCATCGTTCCACCAAAGCCGACGGTCATTACCATATGTTGCGACGGGTTCTTTTTGTTGTATAACGGCCGAAAATTGGCTATATAAAGCCAACGGCCGGGGTTGAACCCCCGACCGCCGGCCCAATAAAAGGAAGTGCCACCGATACACCCCGCGAGCAATCTAAGATATGTATGGCATCGATGTGTTTTGATGAGTTATCAAAGCCGATTGCCTTATAAAAATCAAAACAAACTCCTTATTCAAAGTAAAAAAAACAAACAAGAATCCTTGTAGGGATTAAATCAAACCTCCAAAACCTCCTAAGCCCGGGAGTAGATAATTTAAAGGGGTTTAAATTGATTTAAGAGATTATTAGGAATATTTTATTAAGATTTTATATGCAAATATGGGAGATTCATAAGGATTTTTATGTATTTGGAGAGATAAGGGAAATATTCTCAAATCAATTGGTTAAAGGCCAAATTGAGAAAATTCTTTGTATAAAAAGGGGGCTTGAGGTGAGAATTGGAATCAAGTTTTTTTCAGGTGATGAAGTCCTGATGCTGAGGTGACGAAAGAGAGGCCTTGTTGGAGAGTTTTCAAATCATTCTTGCATGACAGAGTGTTGTTACGCTGCCGAAATGCTTGGAGAATGGTTATGGTGCTATTGTAATTGATTTTTGGAGTTAATCGGATCGGTCTCTCTATTGGAGTGGACCCGGAGACGTAGTCACGTTGTGACGAACTCCGTTATCAACTGTTTGCACTTCTCTTCTTCTCTCTCTCATCTTCTATCAGTTTTGTTAATTTCTGTTATGATCACCTTGATATTACTTTCATTCTGTTATTTCCTTAAGTTAATTTCGTTTTAATTAACTTGAAATAATCATTGTAAAAGCATTGTAAAAGTTAAGCATTTAAATACTGCAATTTAGTCTAGATCCTATACAGATCAGATGAGCGTTGTCAACAGGCTGCTAATCATCTAACGACTTATCAACGGAGGATGTCAAGAAGTTACAACCACAGGGTAAAACCGAGGGTCTTTCAAGTTGGTGACTTGGTACTAAAGGAAAACCCTAGGAATCAACAAGACAGGGAGAAGAAAGGGAGATTTGAGCCTAACTGGCTTGGTTCTTTTGTTGTCATATCCGTGTATGGATCAGGGGCATATCAACTATCAACGTCAGAAGGGGATTTGTTTGATGAACCTATCAACAATATCCATCTCCGAATGTTCTATGCTTGAATCTCCTAGTGCATGGGTCAAACCTCTGAAAATGGTTTCCTTGATTAAAACCTGGCAAACAGGCATCTTGGCAACACAAAAATACAAAAAAAATGGAAAATACAAAAAGAAAGAAAAAAAGTAAAAAATGAGAAAAATACACAAAACAATGAGTGTAATCAAAACATATGGTGAAAACCTTGAAATAGGCATCAAATATGATTCTAAGATCAACTTTCCCATCTATTTTGAAACATATCAGGATCTTTAGTCTGGTAGTTAGTACCATTTCATATCATGTCAGTAGTCTTGCCATATTTGCATCCATATCAAAATCATTTTCACATAGTCAAGTCTCACTCCAAAGCTTGGGGGCAACATTTGGATATCACTAGGGGCAACAAAAACATCGATTTCATCAAAGGGAAAACAATAGTATGACAGGAACAATGAAAACAAAGATCAAAGCACAACATCAATCATCGTCAGAGAGGCATCAACCATCCGTGTCATATCAAAAATCCAAAAACATGTCAAAAAGTTAGTATGAAAAAAGCAAAATCTAAAAACATAGGTCTGTGTCAGTCGAACTACGTGGTCTCTGCATGTGTAACGTAGGCAAGGCTAATCTTTGATCAACCCTCGAGACTCCTAGGATAGGTTAGTAGGTTAGGTCTTTGGTCAAAATCTTGAAAATACAAAAACATCACAAAATCAGGATGGATGATCTTAAATCTGAATAATGATTGAAACACTCTAAGTAAAAAATGGATACATTGTATTTTTTATTATCATTTCTTTGGAGGAACTCAATGATGTATTGAACTAGAGAAACAAGGAAGAAGAATGATGTTTTTATTATCTGCTGTCTGTAAGATTAATCATATAAATGTATGAATTGTTGAGGGATGTGCTATGCAAATGTATCACCAATGACATTCAAAATTCACACATTGAAATGATTAACCACTGCTTGTTTATGCAATGAATGCTCAGGTCATCTCTGTTAAATCATACCTAGATGCTTGTGCTCAATTTCAATATCAAAAATCATGAAAGTAGTACTCAGGTCGTCATTGGTCTAACACATACCTTTGATGCTTGTACTCACTTTCAACATCCAATAAAAGCTCTATGATGACAAAAAGCACAAAAGTACTATTAAAGTGACAATGGTTTTGCATATAGTTGCATGCTAACATTTGATTGCATTCATCATAATCATTATCTACAGAGTATTTGTTGCATAAAGGGTTCCATCAATGATTATCTTATCTACAAATAGGACTGAGTATACTTGACATAAATCCAAAAATCATCAAGCACATGTAGGAGTCATCATCTCATCATTAAGTTTCATTATTTCATCATACATCAAATAAATTATGAATTAAATTGTACCATAAGTACATCATGTTCATTTTACCATAAAAAAATTCATTACATTATCATCCATCAACATCATATGCATTTGATCACTTTTTAAACCCATACATCATTATCCATCCATACATTTTATCACCTTTAAAATATATGCAAGTGATATCATTATTGTAATAACATCATCCATCCATTATCATTCATCATAAGATCATCTTTTTTATTATTATCACATTTAAAATAAAAAGCATTTATCCATCCATCCATACATCTTTATCACATTTAAACATTCATTAATATATCGATCCTCATTTAGAGATTCATACATCACATCATACATCCATGTATCATATATTCTACAAATGCATTTATCATAGAATCATTACATAAAAAAAAGAGCATTTATCATTACATCATCACATTTGAAATAAAATCATTCATATAAAACATCACATAATAAATGCATCCATCACATAGAAATCATAAACCATCATAAAATCACATCAACGACATCTCATATATATATCATCAGTGTCAAGTATACAATGGAGTCTAAAATAAAGATACATCATCAAAAATGAGGTACATCGTAATCTATGTCATGTCTCAAAAATGAAAATCTCAATAGCATCTATGATCTACTACTACCAGAATGTGCAGGCCCAACAGGACCAGTACCACCAACACCCCTGGAAGAACCAGGATCTCTGGGATCTCTACGTGGTGGCTGTGTCACACCTTCACTCACTGTCCGAGTATGCGTCTACTCGGATCTTGATGGGGCATAGCTGACTTTGTGATCAACAAACACTACATCATGATATCTGCCCCGATAAAACTCAACCTCTTGACCGGCCCGCAGAACCTCTCTCATGTAATCCCCCATTGAGGTACCCTTGGCCACTCTCTATAGGGTCTCTGCTGTCTCCTGTGCCCTCTCAGCAATCTGAGTCTACACAACAACCAACTATCCCTGAACCTGTGCTAGAGCCTGAGCATTGGCCTGAGCCTGAGCCTGCATCTGAGTCTGCATTTGAACAAGCAAACCCTGAGCCTGTACCAATTATCCCTGCAATGTCTGAACCTATGTCTAGAGACCTGCAATCTGTCTTTGGTGGTCCACTGATGATACTACCACTGCTCGCCTCTTGTGAGGCCTACTAGATGATGGACCACTGCTGACTGTCCCTACCCCTCTATCCCCTCCACTGCCACCATCACTGTCATCGCTGCTGCTATCATCACCACCCCTCTCCGTGCTACTACCTGATGGAGTACCACCCTCACTATCTGGCAGAACCCTCGGCCACATCCTCTTCCACAGGTAACGGTGTTGGCTCATTCGGAATAGTGATAAGCAGATGTGGAACCAAAGCCAAAAATGCAGCATACTCCTCTGTAATAGGTGCCTCTGCAATGTCTCTGCGCATGTCCCAGGGTGATGGCTACAGTGTCGTGTATCCCTCTATTAGAACATCATATGACAAACAAGGCCCCCAATCAGGTATATCACACCGCCACCTAGCATAGTGGGCTACCCCCTATGGCATACACTGAGCGATGCCATACTGCCTATACACTTGGCATAGCAAAAATCTCTCTAATACAAAGGGTGTCCGGCCAATCAGGTACATGGTGTAACTCCCCGCCACGCAACCCTAAAGGATGATGCAAACAAATACTTAAACATGCTAATTGTTTTTTGTTTAAGTACAACTATTACACAAGTTCGCTTCCAAATGCAACCATCCCCTAAGGTTACGAGACTGAAACAACTTAACAACCCACAACAACAAGAATATAAATGAAACCATAACAATTATCTACTCAAGATAAAAAGAATGCATACATTCCATACAAGATAAATTATAACAAAGCATAATAGATAACTTTCAAATTCACTTATCCATAATTAAATATTACAAATACAACTCTCATTCCCCGAATGAGGCAAGTCCAATAAATAAAGATTACAATTACAATTTCCACCTCAATAACAAGAGGGGTAATAATACAAGAGTAACTGAAATGAAATAAAGCATTAATTGGAACTGAAACCAACGAACTCTCCAACTGGAAGTCTCATCCATAAGAACATGAAGATAGCCCAATGGATTTAGGTGCACGCCACCCAACCAAATGGAACCCAAAGGCCCACCCCCCGTGCTAGGAGATAGTAACCAGGAATCCTAGTCAAGACCATCTACCTCTAGACACAGGCTATCAAAACTGAACTAAACTGAAACAACCAATTACATGAACTTCACAAATACATCATAAGATCTACACATGAACAACTAAAGCACAACTCAAATACCAAGCAAGTACAACACAAGCACTTCACAAGTACAACCCAAGCACCACATACGTACAACGTAATTACACCAAAAGTACAACTCAAGAGCATCACGAGTAACACACAAGGACAACTCTACATGGTCACATTGCTTCCAGAAATAAAGCAGAACAAGTATGTTATGAGAACCATACACATAACAATCGAATACCAACTATGGTCACACTAGGTATGTTAAGGAAACCATACCCCTAAAACAAAGACCGACTATTGTCCTAGATAGAGTGTCATCACACAGTTCATCATGGGTTATCCTTGGGAATCTTCCTAGGCTCCGGCCCCCACAAGAAAAGGTTATCCTGGTGACCTTTACTGAATCCCGACCCCCATACTCACTCATGCGGAGCCAAATACCTTTTGTATAGACAAGATAGATGACCTTGCCATTTCAAGCCTTCCCATCTCATCCCAAATCTAATCGAGCACTTAGTTCCATGAGTGAGGCATTTAAAAATCTTGAATAGTGAGAAGTTAGTCCTAAACTTCTAAGTATTGTTTTAGTTATCACTTGATTAAATAACTTGCAACGAGTTATCCTGGCACCACTTCGTGTGCTGGCCCTCATTACAAGCCACTCTTCTAATGGACAACACACACACACACCATCCAAACATCTATGGAACCAAGGTGCAACAAACGAGACATCACGACCTCTCCTTTCTCAGGAGGCAACACAAATTGAAACACACTCCAACATTGGAGGCAACAAACCACAAAACAAGGCTGCTCCCGATCGCTCCTGACGAGGAGACATACCATAAAAAAGCCACTCCTTTCTCAGGAGCAACAAAAATAACACCATCTCCAAACACTGGAGGTAACAAAAATAACAAAGAACGCTCCTGACAGCTCCTGACAAGGAGGCACACATTACAAAATCACTCCTTACAAGGAGACAACAAAAAACTGAAACGCACTCCAACACTGGAGGTAACAACCTCTTTACAAGGTCACTCCACACCAGGAGACACATATCCCATAATCCGCTCCTAAACCAAGGAGGTACAAACAGTCTCATTCGTGGAAATCGGGTACAACATTAACATCGCTTTGTGCACTACTCAAGGGATTCAACAACTAGTCGACATCACTAGACGATAACTCCCAAACCTCTAGGGTCTTCTGGAAGACTTACAAATTAACACTTAACCCCTTTCCCAATACATGAACTCAGAGGAAACATTCACAAAGGCAAGTTGCGAGAAAATAAACTAAGTTGGATATGTTAAATCCATTCCCTGAATTAACATTCAGTAATTTATTGCATTCAGTAACTGATTTGAAATACGTTCACTTTTCTTTTCTTTTTTTTTTGTTGACAGGGGAGATATTAAAATTCAACATTTAATTCCCTACACGCATTAAATAATAAGAAGATATTCAGTTATTTCTACAACTCCAAGTACCTTGAAAATGAATAATGTTCATCATCTCCATATTTTCATTTTAAAAATAATTAGTTTTGTCTTAAAACAAACTTCTTTTCCATTAAACATCATATTAAAATAAAAGTAAGACAATGCTCTAATTAAAATTACCATACTCCCATTTCTTCAATTTAACTTAAATCATGTCCTCGACTATATCATAATTTTAATACATATATAATATGTATATCTTTATCTCAATTAACCCACAATAATATATATAATATCATTATTTTAATAATATATTATTAAACATGAATACATATTATGTTAATTATAATACATATTAATATTTAATAATATAAAAATATAAAATAATAAATATTAAAATATTATGAATTTAATATACTTTAATTTATTTTCTTTAAAAAAAAAACAACCTCATTCGTGCCTCGAACCACGCGATATTTTAGGGCAAGGGCGGCTGAGTGGACCTCGGGCCACGTGCCGCGTTTAGATCTGGCGGCGATTGTTTTTCCAATTGCGATTTTTATGTTGGCCGTGGGTTTAAAGTCGAGGCGACGTACTGGTTTAATGGCGACGGAGGGCGGAGGTGGCTGCATTGGGGCGGCCGGCTATGTGAACACAATTGACCCCTCACTGTGATCGCGGCTATGTAAACACAACCGAACCCACAGTGGGCGGCGACTGTGTTACCACAGCTGTCCCACCGTGGCGGCCGGGAGGAGCCAGGGGTCGCACTGGGCGCGGCTCCCCCCACGTGCCTCCCATGGGGGTGCGGTGGGGGTTGAGCCCCCAGCCCCCCCAAAATTTAATTTTTTTTAATTTTTTTTTTAAATTTCTTGTTTTGACTGTGTAAAATTTTTTACAAGAAAAAAATCTGCCCAATATTAATTAATTTCATTTTTTTTTTCCTTTTAAACAACAATGATAATTTAATAGAAGGTTTATATATATATATATATTCATATAAACATGTAAAAATACATGATTTCTTTTGCAAATACATTTAAATTATAGATCTAATTGGGCAAATAATTTTCAAAAGGATCATTCCCTAGCCAAGAACACCAATTTTCTTTGACACCTCCCATTTCCAATTTAAAAATTTCTCAATTTTGAAACCAGATTGAGATGATTTCATACTTGCAAATCAACCAAACTTAAATATTTTAACAACATATAAAATTGTGATTCTTTTCCAAAATGAAACTAATTTAATACAAGAAAACTTGATTTTTTTGAAGCCTGATGAAGATCCTGATGCTACCTTGAACCCCTTTTGAGCTCCACAGATTCCTTGAGCTATTTACCCAAACCCACAAAATGAAAAAAATCCTTCCTCTTTCCAATTCCAACTTTTTCCCAAACAAAATTTCATAATCCCCAAATTGAAATCCAAAATTCCAATAATAGTCAAAATGAAAAATATCTCTCCAACCCTAAAGTCAAACTTTTGAAAATATTTCAATTAACTCTATTTTTTTTCAATTTTCACATTTTCTAATTTTCAACAATGAAATTTAAATCATTCTCAAGTTTTTCAACTTAATCTTAATTCAATAAAATCTATATTTCCAAAATGCATAATTTAACTTATTTCAACATAATGATTTAATTTAACACAATCTAACTTAATTAATTAATAAAATAATCTTAATCCAAGATTAAATCATTTTATTAATTAAATTAAATTAAATGATAAATCAAACAACATCTCTAATGTTATAACCCGATTAATATAATCGATAACTTAAATACCAAACACCATTTAATTGTCTCTTTCTAACTTGAATTTAAATAACGAAGAGAGAGAACAATAATCAAAATAACACAACCTGACAACACCTAATGACAAACAAGGACTAGGGTGACGACCTAGCACGGAAACCTAGCTACTATCTCCCAATCGAATACCATTGGATATTGAACACGCTCTCACCTGTGGAACCAGGTGGAGTCGATGTCCTGTACTTGTCAACCTGCAAATCAAGTAACCACAACATATAATATATCCAACATAAAATACACACCGTGAAGAGGAAATCCCGAAATCGCAGGGCGCTCACAAGCGAGTGATGCGATCCATCCCCTTCACCAATACAATATCATTGACTGATGAATCTAACATCATTAATATGATCAAAAGCATAAATGTCATTAATTCAACTATTCATTATGCTAATCCAAAGCATAACATAATAATAACATCATAAAATTACACCATCACACCAAAATATAACATTTGCATAACTTTACAGATAACGATCAAAAGCAACTGAGTTCTAATTCAAAGCACTTAACAGAAAACAAGGTCTAACCAAACAGAACACTATTTGATCAAAAGAGAAAAACAGAGGGGTCTTACACATGGAACCGTAGAGGTATCCCAACAATGCATCATCCTCATTCCACTACTCACAGTCTAAGTATGGCCGCTAGGTAACAGTCTCTGTGTCATCAAAAACCCGCCTCTAATGCTCCAACTTACCCATCCGGGCTTGGGTAAACTGACCTCTGTATCTAAACACATATAGTCTGTCTGCTGGTCTGTTCGCTACTGGAAATGGCCGAGCAATAGAAAAGTGCTCCCATGCCCACACCTGTAATAGGGTCATCCCTGCTAATAAGCTGCGTGCCCCTAGGTACACCGCTGAATGAAGATCATGATAGAGATGTGCTAGCATGCACATCCCCCACGCATAACTCGTACCATGTACAATCATGCTCTATAAAGTCCTGCCCCAACCCACAAGGAATCCCTTTGACCTGCGATCAGGGCAAAGGAAACCTCCAATAAATTCAACAAGTACTACTGGTAGTGTAGCATATGAGTCAACAATCCTCCTCCATCAGACGCTCAGACCCTCAATATCCTAATCCTGAAATACTTTGCGGAGAGAATCTCTCCCACCAGCCTCATGAGAATCATACACTACAATCTCCCCCATGAACGGAATGCATAGAATCCGTCACACATCCTCGGGTGTGACCGTCATCTCTCCGGTGGGTAAGTGAAAGGTGTTGTGGTCATTGTGCCACCTCTCAGCCAAAGTGGTCAAAAGACCCCGATTAATCCTAATCTGAAGCATGTCAAGTAAACTGGTCAGGCTGCATCGACCTATAATCTAAATCTCATCTGGTGTCAGATGAGGTATCAAGTCTGTAGTCCAAGGAAACCTCTCTTGCATTTGGAGAGTACCCAGACGCTCCTATCATCACAATGAAAAATCCACAATCAGTGTACTATGTCTAGAAATCAAAAGTCATTCTACTGTCAAGTCTATTCCAAAAATTTGGTATGAATTTTTGATCAAAATTCATGGGCAAACATCAACAAAACCTCACCTATCATGAGGTTCATCAAACATTATCTAATCTCGCCTATCATGAGATTTATCAGATATTGAATCATTTCCTCACCTATCATGAGGATCATCACAAATAGGATTTCTTCTCGCCTATCATGAGAGTAAGTCTTATTTAAATCATCAAACACCAACATCAAGAATTTGGATTATCAATCATACTAATCCGAAGAATGGACATGATCAGAATTGACAAAATGAAGGTTAACTAAGTCAAAATCTCCAATTCTGACATGGATGCGCTAAAACAGGCATCCAAAGCACTAAATCTCAAAGGTGCTACTTTATCAGTCAAAGGCGCTAAAATAGGCACCCAAAGCACTAAATCTCGAAATCGCTACTTCAACACTCTGATGCGCTATAATAGGCATCCGAAGAACTATTTTACCCTAAATGCTGTTTTACCACATCGAAGTTCTAAAACAGTCCATCAAAGCGCCACTTTACCAGAAGCGCTAGAACAGACCATGAAAGTGCTAATCTACCAAATCATAGCGCTAAAATCCGGCATCAAAGCGCTATTTCGACCTACCTAAGTGCTAAATCATTGAAAGCGCTACACTATCCTACAAAAGTGCTAGAGAATTTAACGCATGCACTAAATCTCAAAGCGCTAAAATACCTACTGAAAGCGCTACATCGGAGTGAAAGCACTATAGCGCGGCTTGGAAGCGCTAATCTAGCTAAAACACGCCTAAAGCATGAAAAATCATAAAAAATAGAATTTCACTAAAAACGAGGAGGATAAGGGGTACATACTGGAGGTCCATACGCGGCTGGCCATCGGTGACATCGAACACACTCGAAACAGTGAGTGTGGTAAGGGATTGGCATCCTGATCCAGCTGGCTGAAATGTCTATATCACAAGATTTTTAAACTCAAAAAGTACAAATGACTTTGAAAATGACCTTTTGGACTATATATAACTTTTAGAAAGGGATTTTTGAGGGGTTTTATTATATTTTAATTAATTTTATTCATAAAATTAATTGAAATTCATCTACAGGCTATATTTTTCATCTTTTGTTAGGAGATAAATTATTTCTTCATCATATCTTCATCAAATCATCATGAAAATTTTCAAAATTCTGAAAAATCATCAAATCATTAATTTACCTCCTGAGAGGGCATATTATCAACAATCATCTGAAAATCAATGTTTGGGGCATACGGATTTTTTTATTTTTTTTCATCGATCCTGACAGTAGTAGCAAAAAATTTTCTTCGAATCAACGCATAAACACATCACTTCAAAGAGGGGAAAAATGTATACACCTAAAAATGGTCTGAAGAATTCTGATTAATTAAATACAAATTATTTAATTGATTATCCTAATTTCCTCTACTGTTTGAATAAATAGAAATATTTATTCATATGGTTCACATTTAAATTCATCTTAATTAAATAAACAAAATTAAATACTTTGTTTGATTTAATTATCATTTTCCTATTTTATTCTATCACATCTATCTTAAATTAATTAAATAGAGATCAAAACACTTTATTGATTAATTGCCATATTCTTCTGTTTAATTTAATAAACAACTTCTATAGTTCGTTTTATTAAATTATTTATCCCTCTTTTGCTAATTTAAATGAATCAAAATATTTGAATTAAGGCATAAGGAATATTCCATCTATATTTCCTAAAAAATGAATTAGATATCCTATGTCTAATTTATGTCAAAATTAATGCTTTGAAACCTCACAAGAAGTTTTGGAGACAAATTCCAAATTCTTCTCTCAATTCTCCTCCATCAATCCTTCCTCTTCTCTTGCCTGGTGTTTTCATGGGTAGAGACAATCACCAAATTTCTCTCAATATCCTCCATCTCTCACCATTCAATCCTCCAGATTGAATCCAAGCCTCTCAATGTCATCCCTGTGCATTTCTACAACCAGAAAATCTATGAATGAAGCCTCATTGAACCAAGAAAAGAATCCAGATAATCTAACTTATGCACTCTTACTCTACAGGAATTCAAGTATCCCAGCATCAAGCATCCAACATCCAGCAATCAAATTTTCATATCATGGCTGCCTCCTGTAGTTGTATTTATCTATTTTCATGTCAATTCATGCTAGTTTAGTTTCTTTATCATCTAGTATTATCACATTAAGCTCCATATCATGGCATTAGCATCCATCTTGTTCTTTAGATAGTCATTTTAATAGTCACATTGCTTACACAATCTGAGAGTCACAATGATTTAATAAATCTTTGGAGATAGAGAACAATATGACGCTTTCAGTAGATTATTGCTTTGAATTGATTCATTTGGATTTTTCTTTGATATAATGTCGTATTAAGAAGTGTCTTTTGTGCTTTACACCTTATTCACACTTATAGTGGCCACTTTTTTTTCTTTCTAAAATCAAGAAATACTGACCTTGGATATGAAATTGAGGATAGTTACACTCAAAATTTTGAGATACAACAAAAACAATGATCGTAGTTCTCCGAGTCTAATTTCTAAACTACTATTTTTGTTTAAAATGGTAGAGATTAAGGGGTTCAAAAGAGGGGGCCACAAAAATTGGTGTTGTTTTTTTCAGAAAAGCATAACATAGCAACTTTTGTGGCTCCCTCAAAAGGTTAACTGTTTTTTAGTATTTTAAAAATCTCTTTGGTAAGAAATTAGCTAGCAGTATGTAGTTTATGCTTGATTTTTCTGATAATGTTTTAATGAATATTTGATTTTTTACTAATTTTCAAAGTGGACATTTCCTGAAAAATATAATTTTGGTTGTACTACCCCTATAAATTTGAAAACTAATTGAAAATTATTTTTTTAATATGTGTAGAATGGAGTCTAGTTTCTAAAAATGTAATTTATTTGAAATTTTGATGAATGGTTAATTTATAATGAAAAAAACACCAAACACTGGTTTTTGCCAAAAATCAGACACACAAACAAAAGAAATTATAGATCAAAGGCTTAACATTGTCAAAATGTAAAAGAATTTACATCGTTAGATAGCTAAGAGAGAGCCTAACATTACTCATGTGTTTGATTTGTTCAACCTTGAAACATGTGCAAAATTGATGCTTGGCACAAACACGATTATGTGAAATATTGTAGAATTTGCAAAAACACATCTTTGGACGTTGGGAAGACACTCCAAGCCTTTGGGTTGGTATTCCAAAGAAAATACCAAGCCTAAGGCTTTGGGATTCCCAAAGCAATAAATAATGTGAGTGCGTTATAACATACTCACATTATAACACACTCATGTTATTTCATAGTTTTGACATGTTTTTTGCATTTGTTCCCAAGACTTTCCTAGCAAGACATAACACGAGCATGTTGTAATGTGCTCATATTATGTCTTTCAGTGTTAAATGCTAGTCTATTGAATGTATGTATATATATTTGTATGTTTGTATGTATGTATGCTTGTATTACATGTATGTATGTATGTATGCATTCTTGTATGTATGTATGTATCAGTGTATGTATATATGTATCTAAGATTGTATGTACATATGTATGTATGCTTGTATGCATGTATGTATGCCTGTATGTATGCCCGTATGTATGCATGTATGCATGCTTATATGTATGTATGTATGCATGCTTATATGTATGTATGTATGTATGTATTTAGAGGGAGGGAGAATTTTAAGAGAGAGAGAGATAGTTTTCTAGGTAGGGTGGGAGGGAGAGAGGGAGGAAAAAACCAGAGAGAGAGACAGAGAGAGAGAGAGACAGAGAGAGAGAGACCCGAGAGAGAGAGAAGGGGTGGAAGGGAGGGACCTAAGAGAGAGGGAGTGGGAGAGAAGGGGTTGGAGTGAGAGGGAATTATCTAGGTAGGGTGGGAGGGATAGCGAGAGAGAGAGAGATATCGAGAGAGGGTGGGAGAGAGAGACCTAAGAGAGAGGGAGAGAGAGGGAGATAAAGAGAGTTATGTAGGTAGGGTGGCAAAGGGAGAGACTTGAGAGATAGGGAGAGAGAGGGAGTGTGAGAGAGAGGGAGTGGGAGAGAAAGAGAGAGAGAGAGGGGGAGAGAGAGAGGGGAGGAGAGAGAGAGGGAGATAAAGAGAGAGTTATGTAGGTAGGGTGGCAGAGGGAGAGACTTGAGAGATAGAGGGAGAGAGGGAGTGGGAGAGAGAGGGAGAGAGAGAGAAATGGATTGTGAGAGAGAGACTTGAGAGAGGGAGAGGGTGTGGGAGGGAGTGACTTGAGAGAGAGGGAGAGAGAGAGAGGGATTGTGAGAGGGGGTTGGAGTGAAAGGGACTTCTCTAGGTAGGGTGGGAGGGATAGAGAGAGAGAGGGGGGCTAGGAGGGAGAGACTTGAGAGAGAGACACCTAAGAGATTAGTTTTGATGGTAGAGGGTATTGGGTTGAGGGTAGAGGGTTTAAGGGTTTAGGTTTTAAGGGTTGAGGGTATAGAGTTGAGGGTAGAGGGTTAAGGGATTAGGGTTGAGGGTCCAATAGAGAGGGTAGAGGGTAGAGGGTAGAGGGTAGAGGGTAGAGGGTAGAGGGTTTAAGGGATTAGGTTTTAAGGGTTGAGGGTATAGGGTTAAGGGTCCAATAGAGAGGGTTGAGGGATTAAAGTTTAGGGTTTAAGAGTTGATGGTTAAGGGTTTAAGGTTTTAGGGTCTAACGGTTTAAGGGTTGAGGGTATATGGTTGAGGGATTAGGGTAGAGAGAGAGAGAGACCTGAGAGATTAGGATTGAGGGTAGAGGGTTTAAGGGTTGAGTGTTGAGGATTTAAGGGTTCAAGGTTTAACTGTTTAAGGGTTGAGGGTATAGGGTTGAGGGATTAGGGTAGAGAGAGAGAGATGTGGGAGCGAGATATCTGAGAGAGAGGGAGAGGGAGATAGAGGGATGGGAGAGAGATAGATGGAGTGAGAGAAAGACTTGAGAGAGGGATAGGGGGTAGGAGGGAGAGACTTGAGAGAGGGAGAGGGGGTGAGACCGAGCCTTAGGCTCGATCATACCAAGCCATAATGTGAGTGCGTTATAATGTGAGTGTTATAATGCACTCACATTTTGGATTTTCAATTTTTTTTTTATAAAGTTGGCAACTTTTTGCACCCACCCTCTTTTGACCTTTTATTGCATGACTTTTATTATTTTTTGCTTTAAATTAATTGATCACAACATGGTGTTTTGTAATTTCTTTAAAGTTCCTAGGGCATATATTGGCATTATCAAATTGGAATTTTTGGCTTCATTTTGTTTACAATAAGTTGAACTTAGTGTAAGCATTGGTATAGAATTGACCATTTTATGACTGCACACCTTGTAGACCTAGTCTATGTTTCTCCGTCTTTGGGGCTCACCTAGTGAAAGGAGGATTTCACTAGCCCTTGTGAGCATATGTTTTGGAAAAACATCATAGGCATGCTAGTCCATCTTTTTCCTTTGGGACTCACCTAGTGAACATCAAAATTCACTAGCCCTTGTGAGTTTTTTATTTTTTCTTTTGGGGTTCAGCTAGTGAAAGGTAGATTTCACTAGCCCTTGTGAGCATATTTTATGGACAAACAACATAGGCATGCTAGTCCATCCTTTTTCATTTTTGCATTAGATTTGACATTGTATATGTTGGTGTACCTTGTTTTGTTTCTACACATGTATGTGTTCTTTTGTACCTTTGTTTGTTTGTTATGAGATCATGGATCTTGGGGGCTTGATCATTCTCCTTGATCCTTTTGTCATCTTATCTTTCCAACATTTGTACAATTGGACCTCCCTTGACATATATTTATTTACTTTAGTGTGATTTTGAGTGTAAGCTCATACCCTCACTAAAGTGGGGGATTAATGTAGTGTAGGAAATTATATACCTTTACAATTTCATAGTATATTTGGGTCCCTTAATTTATTGGACTTAATTAAGCTTCTAATTTCCCAAATTATGCATGCTAAAGTCTTGTTCTTATCATTTTCTGAAGGGGAACCAACATTAAATAAATGCATTTAATATTTTAATTGCCATGGATTATGAGTGTCCTATAAATTTAGGTCAGGACCCATTACTCCCATGGGCGAATGGGTCCCCTTTATGTGCTAGAACCCATTTTAAAATATGTTTTTGGTAGTAGTTTAATGATCCAAATTCAAATTGTAAGTTTCAACTTTTAGAATCTAGTTTTAGGGAAATTAGATAAACACCTATAAATACAGAGTCTTTTTATCAATTTAAATCATCTAGGAAGAGGTGAACATTTAAGAGAAAATATTATTGTCAAGAGCATTCAAGAGAAGCATTATTAGTCATTTATAGCATAAATCAGGATCCTAACATCATGTCCAAGTTATGTGTGTTCATGTTGCCTTGTGAATGCTAACAAGAATTTTATATCTTCAAGCATCCAAGGATTCAAGAATTCAAGCAAATCAAGAAAGAAAGATCCAATTCCTTTGAAGAGATGTGCATGACTTTAGTCCTTCAAGGAAACCATTAAAGGGTGGTGAGTTGCAAAAATTGTTCATTCATCATTTCCTTCCATTTTTATTATCTTTTTTTTTATCAAGGTTTAATTACCAATTTGGGGTTTGACCAAGGCAAACACCCATACAAACAAACAAATAAACAATTTGTTTTTGGAAATTTATTATAGGTCCAGATCCGAAGATGAATATTTACGGGTATAGGAATAGAGAGAAGACATAGAACTACAATCTCAAATTTTGAAGTTACAAAAAGGATCTTAAGGACCCATTTGGCCAAGGGTGAACCGGTCCCTCTACACCCATCAAAATCAGCTTTTGGTGATAGGTACATACCCTCAGATACCTCCCAGATCTACCTACAAAGTGTGGTTACAATCTATACATTTCTAGGAATCTACAATTTGCATATTAGGTCATAATTCATTTAGTTTCATTGTTTGAAATCATTCCTAATCATTCTTAGTCCTTACCCTCAAAGAACCCCCAACAATTCAGATCTAATTGACTCACCATTGAGGTTGAAAATATATCTTGGATTTATAATTGTTGGGTGATTCTTAATGAAATTGTGGGAAAGAGGGACACTTAAATCTCAAATTCCTTGCATAAAAAAGAAATGAGGGGTTTAACCATCTCCCTTTTTTCTCCATTTCAATGCCTAAATGACTAAAAGTAAATAATGATACATGGCCCCATTATAACTAACTTCTAGAAATGACACCTAGGACTTACTTAACTCCTAAGTAAACTTATCATGTGAATAGTGTCATGCCCTAAATTTTGCATGAAGGGAAAAAACACAACCGATAATTTTTTTTTGAAACAAGCTATAAAATATTAATAATTGTCATCCATATGCACTCATGATAGCATACTATACACATCAATTGATGATGTATGGATGTCATCATCATCGAAACATTGCTCGAGAGTGGGGTGTGGGAAGTGAATGTAGTTGGGTGTGTGGAGTCCATCGTGCATACCCTAAATTAATGAATAGTTAGGCACTACCATAAGGTTTACTAGACTTTTTAACTACTAACCAATGCGGGAGTTTGGGGGAAAAGTTTTGTTCGATTAAAATTTTTAACTAACGAGTGAAAAACACCCATACTCTCAACACACTAGCTATGCCTATGCTTAAGGCACTATTGAGACTATACTTCATTTCATTTATATTTTCTCACAATATATTGATATTGTTATGATGTTTCATACTTCCTGTTATAGATAGGAATATTATTATTGCTTGTATCAATTTTCTCTTAATGTTTATATCTCGACTTATGGATATTACTATTACTTACGAGTTTAATATTTATAATTATTACATTTGATATCATTATCATTTTAATTTGAAAATGGTATATGCATATATGCATATATGCTCCTTCTCTATTATTGGTATCATAATTATCTTTTCTCTTATTATTATTGTGATATCACTTTTCCTCTTATGGTTATTAAGTATTAGCAACAAATTTAATATAACAAATATTAAAGTTAATATAATTTATAATATGCAATGTTATCAAAATAAATATGAATAATTAATGTAAACTGCAAACATGGGGCAGTTAAATAATTAACATAATAAATAGAATAACACCACTACATAGATTAATCATATTAACATCAAAATCATATAAATAGTGTTCTGAAGATTGTTGAATCAAGGGTCATCAATACTTATTTGAAAATCATGGAGAGGTGGCTATCTAACACTTAGAGGAATGGCTATAGGTCTAGGCTTTTCCTGACATAAACACCCACAGAGGAATTGGTTCTTGTACAAAACCAAACCTGCCTTCATGACATAAACATAGCCCTGGCTGAGACACTCTTAGGTGTATGTTGTACCCTGAGTTGGAAACATGATGTGTGCCCCTTCTCCAAGTGTTTCAATACCAAACCATGACCTTAACCTTCACTCTTTTGTGCCTTCTGAATTCTTTTGTTTCTCTCTTTTATTCTCTTCTCTCTTTAAATGTTCTCCCTCAAATATTTTCTATGTCTTTTCCAAGTCTCACACACAAATTCTTTATATAAGTTGTAAAGGGTGGTTTCTAAACCATCACACCTTTTCACAAAGGTTGCATTTAATAATTATTTAAATAAATAATTATTCTTCCACCTTTTAAATAAGTTTTTATACATATTCTTTATCAATATCTCTTTTAACCAAAGGATCATAATATCCTTTATTTTTCTATCTCCCTTTTAATTCTAAAGGTTTATCTCATAGTTTTCTTTTCTTTTAGGGAAAAATTCACATAACATTTCTCCCCTTGCAAATTGGTTGCTATCTTCACTAGCATGAGAGGCATCTACATCATAACTAAAAAAAAATGCATAATCAATAATTGAAGAAACTGATATTAAATATCTTTATTTTTCATAATATTTCAATATATAATTTGAACTTCATCTACATCCTTTTCTTCTTTTGAATTCATAGATTTCTCTCTTTTCAATTTTAATTAACAAGTAATTTCAATAGTTTCATTCTTTCCAATCAAAACCATGACAAAACAATAGATACATATCAAGAATTTACAATCAAAGAAACTAATGCTATTTTATATGTTTAATCACATATTTTTAACTTTATCAAATTTTTCTAATGTAACTTCAAAATTATATTTATAAAATTATTATCATGTGTTGACATGACGTTTACTTGATGAATGACATGCATATCCCATACTATGTAGTGATCCATCGTTGAAACTATATATAATATATATACTTAATATATATTTTAAGATGATAATCATGCGTTCCAGATTACATGAGTATCCAATTTTCATATACAATACTTTATAAGTCACATGTACAAAGTTATTGGGTTGATCAAGTCCAATATCAAAATACAATAGAATAAAACATGATAATACTTCTAGATATCTTAACAATAAGTAAACTATTATCATGCATTGAGTATTTCCATAGAGAAACATTAGGTTCTCCTATTTGCTTCATGTTAACACAAGAGAAAAGATTGGTTTAGTTAAAATGATGATTTGAGTAGAAAAATGATGATATGAATGGTGTGGTCCTCTTTTGGTCTTGAAGCATGTATATGGCGATTAAGGTCTACTGCTTTATCTTGCATCATATGCTTGATATTATATACCGTTGGCATTCGATGATTTTGTATTATTTTGGTATTATGATGATGTTTGGATTCGATTTATATCCATTGTCTTGGCAATTCAAATATATGGAATTCGATTATAATTATGTCTATAGCATAGGTTGATAAATTATGTAATATCTTGGTGGAAGTCGACACCTTTTTCTCTTTAAAATTTTGTGTGTGAGGGTCGATGGTTATGTTGATATTTGACATGCGATTTTTATTCAACACTGAATATTTCAATCTTATTCAGCGATCATACCTTGGGCATTCGATTTAATATGTTTTTATTTGGGAATTTGATTTCTATGCAATGCTTTTGGTAACTCGATTAAATTTGAATCGATTTGGGGGTATTTAGTTGGCAATCATTTATATATATATATATGTGTGTCCGCTTTCTGTTTTAATATATATGAATATATATTATGTTAAATTTTGGTATTGGTTAAGAATGATGTTTTTTGATGAAATAAAATGATATTCAAATTACGAAATCTGAGTCAGAAAATTTATAATAATATATGATTATTTAATTTAGAATTAAGTGAAGTTGGTATATATTACACATAGATAATTGTATGATTTGTAATCTTGATAATAGTAATGTAAATATGTGTGTCTCTAGTATTTTAAGTTGTTAAGTTATCACGTAGTAAGTTATTAGAATAACTAAAAATTATAGCCATGTTCAAATTAGAGTGGTGAATAATCCGAGTAGGTAAATTAGTGGATTGTAGAAAGGACGTGTTAATAAATTAAAGAATTTAAATTGGAATTTTTAATTGAATAGAAAAGGAAACAAATTGATTTAGGTATATTTAGGTGATTGAAGGATTTATTTAGATGACTAAATGAGATGATCATTTTTAAATGTGGATTTGGTTTATAATCATGTAATGGATGAATTTTTATTATATGTTGATTTCATGATTGTATTGGTTATTTGAGTGCTTGTTTTAAATAATTGAGTAAGTTAGTGATTATGTAATGAGTGTAGAGAGTGTGCATATAATGTCTCCCTTGGATGCACTATTGGTTGATTTTTACTATTGATTATTGTGGTTGATTTTGATATTCAGTTGACTTTGGTTATTATTTTATGGAGGGAGCTTTTTGTGCCAAATGGTTATTGAGGGACTTCCAGAGGCTTGGGGAAATAGCTTGAGTATTGGTTTCATGATTATGTCATTTTGAAAGAGATAGATATTATACTTGAGATGTGGACATGAAGGTCTTTAGCCTTGCACTGCTTACTCGTTATCATGGTTGAGATTTGTGAGCAAGAGGGTCCAAGCCTTGCTCTGGATATGTGTTGCTTGTGGTTTTGTTTGATGTGCAAGATGACTTAAACCCTATTTGATGTTTTGGGTCTTCTAGTTGCTAGCAGGGGGAGTGGCTCTCAATGGGGGTCGAAACCCAAAGTGGTGTCCAAGGTAACCCATTGGGAGTTTCTTAACTCAGTGATAACCTAATTAATGAATTAAGGGGTTGGGTAGATTACACATTAATTAAGATAATGGTAAGCCTCACTCATGGCTCAAGTGATCGTTTAGGCTTGAAATGAGTTGGGAAGGCCTAGAATAGCAAGATCAACTGTGTTGTCATCATGAAAGGTACATTGATTTTGCACGAGGTTGTATGGGGGCTAGGAATTGGGAGAGATCAACAGGGTAACCGAGGATGGGGGTCGGGGCCTAGGAAGATTTGCATGGGTAACCTATATCAAACTATGCGATGACACTTTTCCCTATAGCAACCTAGCATTCCCTAGTCTTGTGTTTCCCCTTTGTTGTTTGTGTGCCTCTAGAAGCGGTGACTCTGTTGTGAGTTGTTATGTTGTACTTGTATGTTGGAGTCATCTTAGCCCTTGGTGTTGTGCTACTATCTTCTTAGCTATTTTGTGTGGTGGGACCTTATTGTTATCTCCTAGCATGAGGGGTGGACCTTAGGGTTCCACATGGTCGGGTGGATTGTGCTTTTTCCTCCATTGGGTTTCCTTGTTGTTGTTCATGAGCATGAAGGATGTACCTTTGTAGCAGATTATGGATCCGATATCCATTCAAGAGACAATTGCCTATGTCATGAATTGTACTTGTATAACATTTGTACCTTGTAATGTAATCTTGATGTAGTCTTCCCGTTCTATTCAAGGAAGTATTGATTTAATCTTGTAAACAATGTAATGATGTACCCTCATGTATGGGAATTTGTATATGTACTCATTGGTTCATATTATCTGATCTTTAATGATGTTGTATCTATGGAAATATATATGTGTGTTTATTCATTTAATGCGAGGGATTTAAAATATATGTTCGTAATGCAGTCATTGAACCTTAAAGGACATGGTTTAACTTTTATGTTATGTTTTGATATGATATGTTATGTTGTGTATTTCACTGTTGTTTACTTTAAAAAAAATGTTTTATTATTATATCATAGTGTGTTGTCCTCTGAGGTTCTGTGGTAGGGCGTTACAAATGACATACATGTACATATAGGTGTATATATATAGATACATATATACATATATACATACACACATATACATACATACATACATACATACATATACATCTATAGTGCATCTATAGATAATAGGTATACACATATATATGCACTATATATATATATATATCTTTATTATCTAGATAATATAGATGCATATAGATGTATATATAGATATTATATAGACACGCACACTCACACATATATAGATATATGGTGTTCATATGTTTTGAATAGTTATGTTCACTTCTCCACCATGTCATTAATATTTATGGTTTAATTACATGTTTGACTATAGTGGTAGATCAGTATTAGATAAATTGATAAGCATGTAGACACCGAAAAATTGGTCTAGGCCTACGAGCACCACTTTCGACATAATTTTTTATTATCCATGGTCATGATTAAATAATGTTTATTATTTAATTATCCTTTTCTAACACATATTTCCTCTATTAATTAAATACCACTTTTAATTAATTCATAATGACTTTATTCAATTGGATTAATTAAATAAATCATATTTATTTAATTATGTCGCTAGCTAATTAATTCCTCCTTCTTAATTAAATAATTTATTATTTAATTACCACCTTTGTCATATTTCAACTATAATTAAATATCTTTATTTAATTATTCAATTTAACCTTTTCAACTATAATTAAATATTTTTTATTTAATTATTCAATTTCACATTTACAATAGTAAATTAAATAAATTACATTATTTATTTAATTAAATCTCTTATTTTTGAATGTTGAATTAAATTAACATTTAATTCATATTTTAATTATTTATGTCACATTCTTCTATCAATCAGTTGACTAATCATTCACTCACCTTCTGACTTAAGATCTATTTTTAGTTCTCCAGTTATCTCTGAATTCAACACCTGATTGTCTCTGTGAGAAGACTCTCTATCACAACTAGTCAGTTAACTAGTTCTAATGCATATGCATGATGTGTTTATTAATTAAATATCTTTATTTAATTAATTAACTCATGTTTGCATTCGAATGCATTATTCTTCGAGTTCTAACTTTGTCTTTGACATTCAAAGTCTATTTCTTCTATTTTCGAAGACTCTTAACTGAAGATTAAGATCTTGAACTCTTGTTCTTCCTGTTTTCGAACAGTCTTGACACAAGATTTAGTTGTCGTTCTAACTTAATCTTTATCCTGCAGTATTTTCTGACTCATGTTCTAACTCACGTTCTATCTGAGACAAAACTCACATCGCATGACATTCATCAATCTCATCCGTCGATCTCTCTTTTGAATATGAGCCAATCATTCGAAAACCAAAAATCTATAAAATGGCCTGTCATTATCATTATTCCTCCTTCCGAAATCATACACTTTTGAGAAGAAACTTATCTTCGATATTTTTCTAAGACATTCAACACAGTTATGTTTGCATTAATATTGAAAATCTGAGGGCAAGAATACTGAAATGGAAAAATGGAGAAGATCAATCGAGATAATTCGAAGGAGTGAACACATATTCGGTGAGAGCTTTCCAATTGATTTGTTTAGTTGTTATTATTGTTCATTTTTACTCGTTCTTTGTTGTTTGATTTAGATTAATATTGGTTAGATTAGGATTAACATCGTCTATTCTAGTTGCAGATCATTTCCAGATTTTATTCTACGTTACATTTGGTGAACCCGACGTGAACACACTTCAAATTTGCACATCTTTTCGTCTTTCCGTCCTATTTTTTTCTATTTTGTAGGTTATCGTACGATGCACCACATTTGTTCAAAAAATCGACGCATCAGTATCCATGAGCCGCATCTGCTGGAATCAAAGATGCATCTCTCATTCTGCACCACATCTGCGAAACCTTGAACCACATCCGACTGTCAATATTTCCATCCGTGATCGACTGTCAACAGGAACCACATCTAATTGGTAAAGATTTTTCATTTTTATTTTTTCATACATTTGCGTTTTCTTTTTTCATTTTTCATCATATTTTATTTTTTGCTAATGTTTGTTTGTAGCTGTGTTAAGGGGGAATAACCTAGTTTTTGTAGGATGAAGCACAAAGACAAAAAAAAAACCAAAGAAAATATTTTCTGCAAGACGAAAGCCGAAGACAAGAAGAATGAACTACTGATCAATTTGCATGCAGGACCTAATGCCTTTGTTTTTATTTATTTAGCAAGCTTTCTATTTGTTAGATAAATTACTGTCATTTGGAATAAAAAGAATCAGTGTTTACTTTGTCTAGTGCAAAAGCACATATTTGTCACCCTTTACGATTTGGTATATCGAAGTATCCTCTCCCCTTGCGCAGTCATGCGATCCTGGGTGTAAGAGAAAGAATTACTGACTCTAGAACTTGGGCTTGTCTTGGTGGGAAAAAGTACTCATCCCAAGACGACTCAAACTGGTAACACACTTTAGCCAGCGACTTCCACCTGGTATATAAAAATGGATTTCTTGGAGAAACCCCAGAAATCACGCTCACTATTCCGATGAGAAGTGAAGAAATGGTCTCTCGTCGAGCTGAATAGTGCCCCATGAATGGAATGCCCTTACTAAATACCATGTTGTAGTTTGCCAAAATCCTACCTATTTGCTGGTGCAGTAGGGTTGGCCCTGTGAAGCCATCTTACATTCTTACGGTTCATGTGTGGAGATGAGATGTATGCCATGGGAGTTTCATGGGTACAGTAGCTTGGTTGCCCCATATAAGTGAGTGTTGTGGAGGGGAGTCAGTGGGGTCAAGCTACTAGTCATCCGTCATGAATATGCGTAGCTAGATTTATCCAAGTAAGAACTCAACAAGTATTGTCCAAAAAGCCTAGGTTGTAAATGTTTTCTGGTATTTTAACAGATCTATCACTTCAAAAGTGAAAACGCATTGATTTATGTGCTTGTGTTTGGTATATTCATCAAAAATCTTGATCAACAAACAGAGTCAGTCAAAACAACTTTCGGAAAACTTCAACTGTCAAAAAGTGAGTCGCAACTATCTTTTTTAACACTGCAACTGTCTTAGCAAGTCACAATTGTTAGGGGAAACCAAATTACCCAGCGATACCAACTAGCGTATCTACTCAAACATTGTCAATTGTAAGCACAATCCCTTTCAACGTAACACAAGGTTTACAATTTACTGTGGGAGCAACTTCCTCCAACCCCTTTGACACCAACACTATTGGTAAGAGATCCAAAGTTGGCATGATAATTCCTATACTTAATCAAAAAATTCAGACAAGAAGGATTCCTATACCAAATCAAAACATCCAGATAGGAAATATTCCTATACCAAATTAGAACATTCTAACGGGATATATTCCTTCGCCAAATCACAACCCGTCATAGAACATGGCATATCAGAACACCTACATTGATCCAAACAACACAAACAACATGTCCTTGACATAAGTAGATCTTCTCCAAAACCAAATGCAAATGCTCCAACAATAGATGGACAACATGTCTATGTCAGGAAAATGAACTATCTCAGTGCAAGATCTATGTCCATGTCCTTTTGACAAAGCGCTTTACATGACACCCTTCCCCCATGGGTACATTATACCGAATTTGCCAAAGTATAATGGGAGGAAAAATCCTGTAGAACACATTAGAGAATTCACAATGGCATGCATGGACATATCGTATGACCCCACATACTTGATGAGACTATTTCCGTGAACACTTATAGGGATAGCACTAGAGTGGTTCTCAAAATTACCATATGGCATACGATCCTGGGGTGAATTAGCTGAGAATTTTTTCGAACACTTTGCCTTTAACATAGACAATGAAATAACCATAGCTACCTTGTGTCACACAACATAGGAAGACGATGAAACTTTCACCACTTTCTTCCAGAGATGGAGAAGTCTAGCTAGTAGATGTCGAGTTGAAATACCAAAAAAGAAAAAGGTCACAATATTCCTTGAAAACATCGATCCAAAACTGCAAAGTGACTTAAGGGTACACTCTTGTACTTCATTCCTAGACTTGGTACAAAAGGGAATCATCCTTGAAAAAGGCCTTATAGACAAAGGAGAAATTAAGGTACTAGGCAAAAATCCAGTGGTCCAACATCAAAACACACCCAATGATAGGAATAAATTCAGGACTAGAAACAAAAATGTTACAAATGACGACATTGTTGATGCTAAGAACATACATACAAGACCAATTATCACACTTAGAGGTTACAACTCCAATCAAGACATGCCGAATAGTCTAGATCAAATAGCCAATTATGTCCAAAATTCATAGCAACAACGACCGCAAAGGAGATTTCCTATACGTGAATTTACCCCTTTAGGACAACCAATCGAGACAGTTTTCAAAGAGTTGATTAAACATAATCTCATTAAACCTTTGGAACCAAGAGAATATGATCCTGGACAGTTTAAACCTTCATGGTGGGATGATAATGCTTTTTGTGACTATCATCGAATGAAAGGACACAAACTACAACAATGTCACCAATTGAAGAATATTATACAAGACTTTGTTGAAAACGGAACCATAGAGGTCAATGGTCAGAAAAATATCAAGAACAGTGATCATAAGGACTTCACGGACCCATTACATGACCACACGAAAGGAAAAGCCTCTAGTTCAGGAACCAAGAATTCTTCGTCAGCCAATTATGCAAACACCAAGTATGACTATGGAAAAGGAAAGACCATATATCACCTGCGAGTTGCAAATGAACATGTCGATACCATCATCATTAATAAGCATCTTGAATGTGCTGTAAACACCCGTAGAACAAACATAACTATTCCAGGACCTTCTGAGCCACCTACACAATCTTCCAAGTCTAAGTACAATCTCCTTGATCAACTGAGCAAAACCCCCGCACATATATCCATCTTGGAATTTTTGACTTTATCACCTGAGAATCGAGGCATTCTCGACAAAGCCTTATAAAACACGACTGTCCCTATGGACTTAGATGTCAATCGTGTCAAAGAAATGGTAGGATATTTAACCAACTCCCATCACGCCACATTTTCTCAACAAGATTACTCAACCGAAAAGACTGATCATAATGACCCATTACATCTTGAAGTCTTAGTCAATCAAACCAAAGTCAGACGAGTCTTGGTAAACGGAGGAGCAGGTTTGAACCTGTGTACCCTAAAATTGGTTAAGGCATTAGGATTCTTAGAAGAATGCGTAGACACCTCTAAGAGTATAGTCATCAAGGATTACAATGATGAGGAAAGATCATCCAAGGGAGTTGTCACACTTCCTATTAGAATTGGCCCAACAGTCATGAACACCAACTTCCAAGTCTTGGATCTCACCCTTCCATATAACCTATTGTTAGGTAGACCTTGGATACACGCAATGAAAGATGTACCTTCCACGTATCACCAATGTCTTAAATTCCCAAATAATGGCACCGAGATCATGATTGATGGTGATCTGGATCCTTTTCAATATTGTACAAGCCTAAAGGAAATTCCACAACAATAGGTACCCATTAATCAAGAAGCTTCATCATCCACTTTATCCCTATACATTGATCCATCACATCTCACCAAGTCCATTTCATTCAAACCACCATCATCCACTCCTAAGGTTGAGATCCAAGACAAGGGCTATGGAGAGTATCACTTGAAGGCCTCCTATTGTGTCAATCAGTTGATTTAAGACATATGGCTTACCCATGGCAGATAGAAGATAGTCAATGGTCACATTTCATGTTCCCCCTACAATGACATTGACCAAATGGGGAGAGTTAAGTGAAGAGGTTGTGGACCAAAGTGATATTACCTCCTGGTTGTATCAGGAAGACAATGAATACCCCTCACAGTCTATTCAAATAGCTAAGGATCAATACGAAAAATGCTTTAGGATAATGCAAAGCGAAGGCTATGACAGACATAGTGGGTTAGGCCTACATCAAAATGGAAGGACGGAACCGATCATTATCTCACCATGACCGAAATACCTAGGGCTAGGGTTTCAACCGCTTAGAATTGGGTTTCCTAGTACTTCGTCACCATTTCAAGAGGAAGTGAGTGCTTACGCAGACATCGAGATATCTCATGAACCACTTCCCCCAATTCTCGATGAATCCCCTAACTCGGGCGATTGTGAATGGGATTCCCTTTCCTCTACCAGTACCATGAACCTAGATAGTCTATTTGGAGAACTTGAACTCATGATAAAATCCTTACCAAAGTCATCGAGTCCTCGTCATCAGAAATCCTTGTCCAAAGAAGAATGGCTTAAACACTATTATTGGGAAACCCTTGATCATGCATCTTGGGCACCTGATGAACCATCTTCTGAAAACCTAGCCATTGCAATAGTCCCACATCAGAGTTTACCTACCCCTAGGAGAAAGAACAAGAAGGAGTTAGTCAAAAACTTCTGTGACCATGTCAACCATTCTATACTCACCTTGTCAGCTTCCACCTTTGCTAACTCCAATGATGACATGCCCCTCATATATCCCAAACTTATCGACTGGGATCAACAAGGTACACCCATCTTAGATACATTCGAGAATGACTAAGCATTAGCTGAGTTCATGGGACTTCGAGAAGGCATACCTAGAGGGGATCATAAAGCTGGTTTTACCATTGATTTGGATGACAAAGCATATTTTGGGGAGTCTATTTACACCTCTAGTCACAAAAATGAGAATAAAAATAAAAAAAGACAATGAAAAGAAAAATGATGAGTCCCTAGGTGAAAACCGAAAGCCACCTTTGGACGAAGAAACAGTCAAAATAAAGGGCATATCAAAGGGCGAAAACCTCTCAAAGGCACCCAAGGATAGAGGTTTAAATATTCTCCTCATTGAATAGGAAAAGTCACTGATGCTGGTAGAAGAGTCTATTGAAATCAACATAGGTACAAAAGAGAATCCTCAGATGGTATATTTTGTAGCTTCTTTAACAAAGACAGAAAAACCTGAGTTTAAGGACTTCTTCAAAAAGAGACAGATAAACTTTGCATGGTCATATGCTGACATGCTTGGGATGGATCCATACCTAATATTGCACCATCTACCACTACATCCAGGTATTAAGCCAGAAAAATAGAAGTTAAGGAAAATGCATCCACATATTTCTCTATTGGTCAAAGCAGAACTCAAGAAATTGTTGGATGTAGGATTTATAAGGATGATAGACTATGCAAACTGGATATCAAATCTTGTACCAGTTACTAAACCAACTGGGGGCATCTACATTTGCACAGACTTTAGAGACATCAACAAGGGATGTCCTAAGGATGACTTCCCTTTGCCGAACATAGACATGATAGTAGATCTTACAACAGGATACGAGATGCTATCCCTCATGGATGGTTTCTCTGGGTATAACCAAATCAAAATCACAGTTAAAGACCAACACAAGATAACTTTCATGTGTCCATGGGGCACATACTGTTGGAATGTTATGCCTTTTGGCCTTAAGAATGCAGGAGCTACCTATCAACGAGGAATGACTACTATTTTCCATGACTTTATACATATTCTCATGGAAGATTATGTAGATGAAATTATAACTAAATCAGAAACTAGGGCCAAACATTTGAAGGTTCTAGAAAAGATATTCCAGAGGCTAGAGAATTACAATGTCAGACTAAATCCGAAGAAATATGTCTTTGGAGTGAAATCAGGGAAACTTCTAGGGTATATCATTTCTAGAAGAGGCGTTGAAGTAGATCCAGAGAAGGAAAGAGCTATTATAGAAATGCCTCCTTCAGTCAACATTGGTCAACTAAGAACACTACAGGGAAGATTACAGTCTATCAGGCATTTCATTGTACAAATGGCAGACAAAATACACCCATTTCAACATCTACTCAAGAAAGGAGTACCATTTGTATGGACACCTAAATGTCAGGAAGCTTTCCAAAAAAACAAGGATTATTTTCTCAGTCCACCTATCTTAATGCCACCTACAGATGGAAAACCATTGATACTATACATTTCAACAACTCAGGCGGCATTAGGAGCTCTTCTTGCACAAAACAATGATCAAGGTCATGAAAGAGCAGTCTACTACATTAGTTGTACCTTGGTAGGATATGAATGGAATTACAGCAACATAGAACATGCCTATCTAGCGGTAGTCTTTGCTACTCAAAAACTTCGACACTATATGCTAAATCGTCAAACAATGTTGGTTGCAAAGATTGATCCCCTCAAATTCCTCCTAATTAAAGCAGCATTAACAGGTCGATTGGATAAATGGGGTATGATACTTAGCGAGTATGACATCCAATATGTTGAGAGGAAGGCTATAAAAGGACAGGTGATTGTAGATCAGTTAGCAGATGCACCCATGAAGGCAGACCATCGTTTAGTGATAGATTTTCCTGATGAATTTCTTTTCAACATTGACATTAGAACCAAATGGAAATTATACTTTGATGGGTAACATACAAATCATGGTTCAGGAGCAAGTATCCTATTTGTTACACCTCAAGGAGATACTATTCCTAAATCATTCAGGATTTCTTTCCCTTGCACCAACAACATAACAGAGTATGAAGCTTTAGTGATAGGACTAAGAATGGCAGCACAGTGGAAGATTAAGAGTCTACATGTTTTTGGTGATTCTCAACTAATAATCCAACAAGTAAATGATGATTACGAGACTAAGGATGAGAAGATTGCCCCCTACAAGTGCATGGCTGATAGTTTCAAGAAGTACTTCAATGATATTACCTTTTAACAAATACCACGTATTCATAACAGGGTTGCAAATGCTATGGTGATCGTGGGTTCCTTGTTGGATATTCCGAATAATGTGCCTAAGTTTGAGTTTCTGCTTGAATAGTTGTTGGTCCCTGCCTATGATGTCCCCGATTCTGTGATGGTGTGTATGATTGTTGGTCCTAATTCCCCTTGGTATAAAGATGTATTTGACTATCTAAATGACCAAACCTTACCTCTAGACTTGTCCAATAACCAACACAAAAATTTTATTCATAAGTCAGCTAAATACACCATCATCGGAGATACCCTGTATAGACGTACCTTACATAACGCCCTAATGAGATGTCTCAATGCTAAGGAAGCACAAAAAAATTTACGAGTGGTGCACGAGGTTAGATGTGGATCCCATTCAAGTGGTCCTACTTTAGCCCATAAGATAATCAGACTAGGTTATTATTGGCCTACAATGGAGAAAGACTCATTTATCTTTGTAAAGAAATGTAGATAGTGTCAGATACATGGAGATTTGATAAGAGCACTAGCACAGGAGCTTCACCCAATTACATCACCATGGCCCTTTGTCCAATGGGGACTCAACCTCATAGGTAAGATACACCCTCCATCATCCAATGGCCATAAATTCATCATAATACTTCACCAAATGGATTGAAGCTATTCCCATGACCTACATCACCGACACACAAATATCCAAGTTTATCCTAAACTATATCATTTGTCAGTATGGTGTACCCCAATCCATAATCACAAACAATGGTTTCCCATTCAAAAACCAAGAAGTACGCCATCTATGTGAAGAATTCCATATCAAACATCGTTTTTCCACCTCATATTACCCACAAGGTAATGGCCAAGCCGAGGCATCTAATAAAACCATTGTTAGAATCCTAAAAAAGACTATCAATGACGCTGGTCGTGACTAGCAGCTACAACTTAATCCTACGTTATGGGCTTACCGCACTAGCATCCGTACTCCCACTGGCGCCACTCCATACTCCCTAGTATTTAGATCCGAAGCTATCTTACCTATTGAGGTTGAAATACCTTCCCTGAGGGTATCCTTGAAGGGTCACATTGACGATGAAGAATACCGTGTATCCAGATTACAAGAGCTGGAATTACTAGATGAACGAAGATAGAAAGCACTAGACCATTTGCAAGCATATCATAATCGTCTTCATCATAGCTATAATAGGAAAGTTCTAAATAGACACTTTGACATTGGAGACCTGGTTTTAATGGAGAATCCTAAGAATTAAGCTGAACGAGAAAAACCAAGTAAGTTTGAACCTAACTGGTTGGGGCCCTATATAGTCACAGAAGCTTTTGGATCATGGGCATACCAACTCTCTACTCCTGAAGGAGAGCCAATTTTGTCACGTATCAATAGCCTTCATCTGAAGAGGTTTTATGCGCAGCTTCTGAGAATCCGTGTCTTAATCTAGAAAAAACAAAAAACAAAAAATAAAAAACAAAAAACAAAAAAACGGTTACCTTGATGAAAACCTGGAAAATAGGCGTCTTTGTAACACCAATTTTTTTTTATCAAAATAGTCAAGACAAATAATCTGTCCAATAGTGAAAACCACTTCGGTGGCGCTATGGATAAGTACCATGGTGAAAACCTGGCAAACAGGCGCCATGTGTAGTCAAACTCGCTCTTTCATCTACCATAATTCCAATCAGACTTTTTCATCATCCATCATAATAAATGGTTGTTTTATCCATTGCTTGGAATGCTTGAGATCAAAGTCCATTCCGTCACACTCCCCTCTCTATCTTGCAAGTCTTATTCTTGACTAGGGGAAAATCCTTATTTTGTACCATGAGGACCTTGTACATAACATTACACCCATCAGAAAATGTCCTTAAAAATCCCCAAAACATTAGAAAACTTCAAAAATCCAAAAAAAATCAAAACATGTCAGAAAATACCAAAAATAGAGTCAAGTCAGTCATGTTACATCAGTTGTAGACATAGTCAAACTACGTTGCCTCTGCGACTGGGACATAAGCAAGGCCATCAATCGATGTGCCCCCAAGGAAATAGGTCAGTCAGTCTAGGTTTATCATGTATCATACACAGTAAAATCATGACTCTTTGTACATTCAAAGTCATTAGTCATGTCGAACTACGAGGTCTTTGCGTGTACAATGTAGGCAAGGCTAATCAATCGATGAGCCCCCGAGACCACACTAGGTCAGTCCAATAGGGTTTATCACCATCACTATCACACACATTGCATATCATTAGCTTAGGTAAATATATTTAGTCAGTTATGTCACACACTGTCTACACACACACTTTTAATCAGTCAAGGAATCAAAACAAGTCATGCATCAACAAGTTAAAACATCTCAAAGTCATCAAGTCAATATCAAACACATTGTCAAAATGATCAACTTATGTCTTAAACAAGATATGTCTTTCTTGTCAACAGACATCGTCTAATTGTCATAGGCTCATGTAGCTTATTGCATCAACGTCATCAGGCTCCAACATCTTATACGATACATGTCTTTTCTAAAACCAGGCTTTGTCATGCCTTATACAGATAGTCACCAAGTCGAAACCAGACTCAACGTCTTATGCGGTATGTGTCATCTCTCACATAATGCTATGTCACACATCAAACAATCAAACAGTCCTACAAGATCAAGTTTTGGCGAATACTTTTATTTGGCTTTATGAATTTTTATCTTATTTTGTCTTATATTTTTATCGATTTGTGAATAAGTCCGGTTACTAGCTTTCTCAAGGATGTCCTATCAAGGATTTAGAGAAGCAAGGATGTCTCAGGACTCTTTTTCTTTGGCTGTTGTCTGTCAACTGTCTTTTTAACTTTGGTTTTTGAGTCATGTTACTAGTTTCCTCAAGGATGTCCTATCAAGGATTTAGAGGAGCAATGACGTCTCATGACCCGTCTTTTATTTGTTTACTGTATGTGGTTTGTCAAGACAAAATGACTAGGGCATCTTATCCTTAGTATGAGTTAATACACTCCTTGTCTACAACTATCTATTTTTTCGCAGATGGATGACTTTGTACACTATGGTCTATCTTATATCATGGTGTGTATTAACCATTTGTGTCATGTCCCACCCAATGATGATAAAAAATAAATCTTAGCATATATGGCAAAATATCGAAGATCATACGTTATTCTCAATCAACCACCTTAATTGTTTCTTACTAACATTTTGAATCATCCATGCTAACATTTCTTCTTTTTTGCATCTTCACCACCATTATCTATCCATTTCGAGAGCACACTCATGTTCTTTGAACCCACCTATTCTCTCGAGGGGGCATACCCTAACCTGTTTCATGCTGGGGCACGATCGGGGCATATTTTCTTTGGCACAACGCTGCAACAACATTGTATCAAAGAGGGGCAAACTGTAGACATCGAAAATTGGTCTAGGCCTGCGAGCACCACTTTTGACATAATTTTCTATTATCCATGGTCATGATTAAATATTTTTTATTATTTAATTACCCTTTTCTAACACATATTTCCTCTATTAATTAAATACCCCTTTTAATTAATTCATAATGACTTTATTCAACTGGATTAATTAAATAAATCATATTTATTTAATTATGTCGCTAGCTAATTAATTCCTCCTTCTTAATTAAATAACTTATTATTTAATTACCCCCTTTGTCATATTTCAACTATAATTAAATATCTTTATTTAATTATTCAATTTAACCTTTTCAACTACAATTAAATATTTATTATTTAATTATTCAATTTCACCTTTACAATAGTCAATTAAATAAATTATATTATTTATTTAATTAAATCTCTTATTTTTCGAATGTTGAATTAAATTAACATTTAATTCATATTTTAATTATTTATGTCACATTCTTCTATCAATCAGTTAACTAATCATTCACTCACCTTCTGACTTAAGATCTATTTTTAGTTCTCTAGTTATTTCTAAATTCAACACTTGATTATCTTTGCGAGAAGACTCTCTGTCACAGCTAGTCAGTTAACTAGTTCTAACTCATATGCATGATGTGTTTATTAATTAAATATCTTTATTTAATTAATTAACTCATGTTTTCATTCGAATGCATTATTCTTCGAGTTCTAACTTTGTCTTTGACATTCAAAGTCTATTTCTTCTATTTTCAAAGACTCTTAACTGAAGATTAAGATCTTGAACTCTTGTTCTTCCTGTTTTCGAACAATCTTGACACAAGATTAAGTTGTCATTCTAACTTAATCTTTATCTTGCAGTCTTTTCTGACTCATATTCTAACTCACGTTCTATCTGAGACAGAACTCACATCACATGACATTCATCAATCTCATCTGTCGATCTCTCTTTTGAATATGAGCCGATTGTTCGAAAACCCAAAATCTATAAAATGGCCTGTCATTATCATTATTCCTCCTCTCGAAATCATACAATTTTTAGAAGAAACTTATCTTTGATATTTTGCTTAGACATTCAACACGGTTATAATTGCATTAATACTGAAAATCTGAGGGCAAGAATACTGAAACGACAAAATGGAGAAGAGCAATCGAGATAATTCGAAGGAGTGAACGCATATTCGATGAGAGCTTTCCAATTGGTTTGTTTAGTTGTTATTATTGTTCATTTTTTACTCATTCTTTGTTGTTTGATTTAGATTAATATTGGTTAGATTAGGATTAACATCGTTTGTTCAACACGATTATGCTTGCATTAATACTGAAAATCTGAGGGCAAGAATACTGAAACGGAAAACGGGAGAAGAGCAATCAAGATAATTCGAAGGACTGAATGCATATTCGGTGAGAGCTTTCCAATTTATTTATTTAGTTGTTATTATTGTTCATTTTATACTCGTTCTTTGTTGTTTGATTTAGATTAACATTGGTTAGATTAGGATTAACATCGTCTATTCTAGTTGCAAATCATTTCCAGATTTTATTCTACATTACAAAGCATATTATATTGATGTAGTTTTTTACTTTGATTGGTACAAGCTTGACTCTTTTTGGTGGTGTTTTTTGTTGCAAGGTTTTCTCGACGCATACTTGTTGTCCATAGGTTGTGAATAATTATGTTCACTTCTCCACCATGTCATTAATCTTTATGGTTTAATTACATATTTGATTAGATTGGAAAACTTGATTGTTAATATTTCTTTGTGTCATTGACTATATATTCAATAAACATGTAAGGTAGAGTGTGAAGATGCACAAGAAACATGAATAGTGAGACAAAGAGAGAAATATGATCATTAGGAGATATAAGAAAAGTGCTTAAGTTAAAAGATTAGATAAATGAATAATGGTTGTAAGATAATGCTATTGTTTGAAGGATTGCTTAAGGTATTGAGAACTAGAAGAATAAAGCAATGAATCAACAATGCACATTAATTAAGGTCATATCAAAAGATGCAAATAACAATTACCTTAAAATAATATATGATAGTAGGATATAGGATGAAATTATAGAAATTTCTCAAGTGTCTGTTTGGGAACATCAAAGGAAATTGTAATGCAGTAAGGTGAAAACAAACAAACATCATATGAATGGCAATATTAAGAAATGTTTGAACACAAATTTGATGAGATAACTTATGTTTGATAAATTTTATCAAAATGAGGATAAATACCCTTGAATGAGTCATCCAAATCAAGAATGTGATATTCAATAGATTACAATGAATTATGAAATATGTAATTTATAAAATTTCAAATGGTTTTATGTACATTGAATCAGTCAAACTGATGCATGTGGAAATAATAATTTCATTATGATCATGGCAACATGGATATCAATGAGCACCAAATGAGTTGCTTTTTTAAATTTCATTGGTTTAGGTAACTACATTAAGAAAATTAAAAATAGGAATTAGTTGATGGAAGAAATTCTTAAAAGAAAAAACCATTTAAAAGAGAGGCAAGATGCAAAAAATATTACAAATGTCAATTCAAGTGCTTTTGATAGGGCAGCAAGGCTAGGAACTTGTTGTGTGCTTACATATGAGAGATCAATACTTGTAAAAGAAGAAGATCCCAAATTAAAGTTGTTTACTTTTAAAGCCAATCAGTGAAATGAAGAGAAAAGATAGAAAATTATGAATCTAATCTCATTGAAGAATTAGATGTCCACCAAAAAAACATTGCATTTTGATAAAATTTTATAGATTTTATATTGACCAATTTTGCACTTATGTAGACCTAATTTTCATTTAAAAGATTGAAGTGCGACTGGCATGCATGCATCAAAGACAAAAGATTAGTTGCATTGTTAATGGTGGTGAACACACAACTCAACATTTATGAATTATGGTGTTAAGTCTTTAACTAAAGAACATGCATCAAACTATAAAAGCATGCGATATATATAAATAATGCAAGAAAAATAGTGTAAAAGGTATAGGGAATTACAACTGCTTCCTTTTTTGACTGATTTCATCATCATTAAGTAATTTGTGCAAATGAATAAACAACACAAATAATATTAAGGCTTGACACTAGAATCCATTGAGTACAACTACGGTTCAATCCATTGATAATAAATGAGAATGCCATTAAATGTTTCCAATAGCAAAAAACATTACCAATTGATGAAATGATTTTGATAGATTGAAGTGCACCTGGCATGGATGCGCCAAGAGAAAATATTAGTTATGTTCTTAGTTGTAGGCAATAGAGAAGTCAACATTAGTGAAAAATGGTGTTAAGTCTCTAATTGAACAACAGACACTGACCCATAAAGGCACTCAAAGATAGGGAAGAATAATAATTGACCCATAAAATAGATAGAATAACAAATAGTAGACATTAACCTATAAAATGTAGAAAACAACAAATAATAGATATTAACCCGCAAAATGTAGAGATTTAAAAAACTTTTAAATGACACTGTAAAAGATATAGGAACTTACAAATTCCATGTTTCTTGTTTCCAATGCGATAGACATAAATCGTGCTAGTAGATGCAAATTTAATCCTCATCAACCTTTCTAAGCAAATGAATAAACAAAGCAAAAATGAGAGTGTGAAAGATATAGGAACTTACAAATGCCTCCTTTTTCGTTTCCAATATGATAGATATAAACCCTCTCAACAGACATAGATTTCACAGCCTTAAAATTTTACACCTTAAGCCATTAATGATGCCTGCAATTTAGTCTATTCATAATAAATGAAAATTAGGGACTAGTAGATTAGGAAACAACAAACAATAGACATTAACCCATAAAATGTAGACACAAAAAACTAGAAAATGACACTGTAAAAGATATAAGAACTTACAATGAACTCTTTTTTTGCTTCCAACATGATAGCCATAAACCCTTTCAGTAGGAATAGATTTCATTCCCATCAAACAATCTGAACAAGTGAATAAACAATGTAAAAATGACAGTGTAAAAGATATAGGAAGTTACAAACCTCTCCCTTTTTGCTTTCAATAGATAGATATAAATTGCCTCAGTAGACCCATATTTCATCATCATCGAACAATCTAGGCAAATGAATAAACAACAAAAATGAGAATTAGGGACTATATATGTACAATTTCCTCATTAAAATGACATGTATAGACAAAAATACTGGGTGCATAGATGTGACCACATCAAAGAACATTAGAAAGGCATGAAATATTTCCAATAGCAACAAAACATCATGAATTGATGAAATTATAAAATGACAGTGTAAAAGATATAGGAACTTACAAACGCATTGCTTTTCGCTTCCAATACAATGGACATTAAACTTTTCAACACAAATAGATTTTACCCCCATCAAACAATTTGAGCAAATGAATAAACAATGCAAAAAATGACAGTGTAAAAGATATAGGAACTTACAAACGCCTCCTTTTTCACTTCCAGTACAATACACATATTTACCCTCTTAATAGACATAGATTTAATCCTCATCAAATATTTCATAGACTCTCTCAATAGACGATATTACCCATACAATATATATAAACCCTCTCAATAGACCATATTACTCAATAAATGACTTTGAGAATCTGGAGGACTTGGCAGGCCAAGCGTGCTGAGGAAATTGGAGCTATGAAGATACAAAATGTACCTATCGCTGCTTCCATGCTTTGAACACAAACAAGATTAAAATAGTTATGTGGCAGGGCTCTTTGCAAAAACATTTATCTCCATTAGGGGTCCTCATGTTGGTTCAAATGTTGTCTGAGAAGGAAGACAAACTAGATCAACTTCTTTCCAATTCCCCTGATTCTGAACTTGAAGGAAATTGGTCTTTTACTTTGTAACTTTTCCTCCAAGATGGTAGACATAAACGTTGTCAAGAGATAGAGATGTGAGCTTCATCAAACAATCCAAGGAAGTGAATAAACAACACAAAAAATACAATGTAAAAGATATAGGAACTTATAGATGCCTCCTTTTTTACTCACAATATGATGGATATGGACTATGTCAATGGGCACAAATTTCATCCTCGCCAACCAATCTAAGAAAATTAATAAACACCGCAAATCATAGTTTGGTCGAGAGACTCAAAACTTTATACAATAAGCCATTAATGACAGCTGCATTTTAGTCTATTGACAATAAATAAAAATTATAGACTATATATGCACAATGTCCTCATTAAAACACCATGTGTGGAAAGAAATAGTGGGTGCGAGAACACAACTATATCAAAGAACATTAGAAAGCCATGAAATATTTCCAATAGCAACAAAACATTAGTAATTGATTAATTTGTTTTGAATCTGAACATGATTACAAAATAAATGTAGCATATTGATGAAATGTTTGTCATAGAAAATTGATCCATAAAATGTAGAGATTGAAAGAATTATAAAATGAGATTGTAAAAGATATACCGACTCACAACCGTGTTGTTTTTTGCTCCCAACACAATAGACATAAATCCTGTCAACAAACACAGATTACACGCTCATCACACAATCTTAGGAAGTGAATAAATTATGGAAAAATGATAGTGTAAAAGATATCAGAAGTCACTATCGGCTCAATTTTTTATCAAACAATCTGAGCAAGTGAACAAACAATGCAAAAATGGCAGTGTAAAAGGTATATGAACTTACACACGCGTCATTTTTTGCTTCCAACAGGGTAGATATAAAATCTCTCAATAGACACAATTTTGGCCCACATCAAACAAATTGAGAGAGTGAAAAGGAAATGCAAATATTTATTTTCTCACCAGACTAAAAAATTCACACCATAAGCCATTAATGACACTTGCACTTCAGTTTATTTGCAATAAATGAAAATTGGGGACTATACATGCACAATTCCCTTGTTAAAATGTGATGTGTGGATAGAGACACTAGATGCAAAGGAACAATTATATCAAAGAGCATTACAGAGCCATGGAATATTTCAAATAGCAACAAAACAATGGGAGTTGATTATTTTTTTTTCCTTTCTCAGGCTAGAAAGATACAAAGCCGCAAGGCAAATAAATGGGGAGTGCTCAAGTTAGAAGATCAAATGAATGAGTAATGGGTGTAACATAATGTTTTTGTTTGAAGGATTATTTAATGTATTCATCACTAGAAGAAAAAAGAAATGAAATACTAATCGTGAATGAAATATTTGCAATAGCAACAAAACATTGGGAATTGATTAAATTTTTCCCTTTCTTATGCTGAAAGTAATTTGCAACAATAGGGACCCACTATAGATGCATAGATGTAGGAAACTATAAAATGACACTCTAAGAGATATAGGAACTTACAAATTACTTGTTTTTCATTTCCAATATGATAGAAACAAACCCTATCAAGAGGCACATGTTTCAATCTCATTAAACAATCTGAGCAAATGAATAAACAACACAAAAAATGACAGTGTAAAAGATATAGGAACTTACAAATGTCTCCTTTTTTGTTTCCAATATGGTAGGTATAAACACTTTCAATAGACATATTTCTTCCTCATCAAGCAAATGAATAAGCAATGCAAAGAATCCTTTGCTTGACAGACTTAAAACTTTGCACCATAAGCCATTAGTGAATTGGAAAGGTATGTAAACTATAAAAATTACATTGTAAAAGATATAGGAAGTTATAGAACCAAATAAATGCACAATGTCCTTACACACAAAAGACATGTGAACTACCATCAACAACTATAGTCTATGGCACATGGACATTGACTCATTTGACATACATGTAACAAGATGTCATTGTTTAAGAGACTTGGTTGCATGATTTGTGAGATGCCCCACCATTTTGCAATCGAATTGATAATTTAATATACTAATCACCTACTGTGTATTGTTCATCCATTTTTGAACCCACAAACCAAGTTGTTCAAAATAACATTATAAACAAGGCCATACCATTTTCTTGCTATCCAATTCTTGAAAGAATACAACATTGTATGTAAAATCATTAGGAATCTTAGTAGACATATCTTCTATTCCACACACAAGAAACATTGGTTCATTGCAGTTTTCATTTCACCATAAACATGTATTACTATGATATGCACAAAAAAAAATGCAATCCATGAAACACTACTAATTATTGTTTTTGAAATGCAAGTCAAAGTCATTTATATCAATAGCATATATGTTTGAAAGAGACCAATAATCAATTGTGAAATTATATAGTGCACATAAGATGTTAAACTAAATCATAAGACTATTCTTCATTAAAACATCAATAAAATTGTCTTTTCATTGATATTGTCAATGAGAGCCATGCTATGCAGCTTGTTTGACATCTTGCTTTTTGATATCATTCTATGTTGCTATGTTTCGCTACATGTATCCTGCATCATAAAAATTTAGCATTATGATTCTCACAATGTAGTTATTACAACATGCTATGAATGAATGGGAATCAAAATTGCAATACTAAAAGGTAAGAACCTATGCTAAGCTGACAATTTGGATGATACAATTATCCATTGCAAGTGTAAATGTTCCTTGTAATTGAAACTTTCATAACAAGAACATTACTGTAGACATGTATTTCCTGTAATTTTCAAATGGAATTATAGCTAGTTGGGGGAAGCTATTTTGTAGCTCTTGTTTGTGTAGATAATAGTCCACAGGTTTATTTGTTGTTTGAACAGTGCATTGGAGAAAAGGCATGTATTCAAAAATTTTCTCAGCAACACATGTTATGCATCATGCGAGATCATTTTTTATGTTTGTGTTAAAAAACCCTTTTTTTACATGACATGAAAATTGGTTTGTATGGGGGAAAGTTGAAATCTTTAGGCCTCAGTGTTCTAGTCACTTGGAATGGGAAATGCACATGTAATTAATCTCAAATTACAAGAATGCAATTTTGGAAGTTTGTACAAAAGTTATAAACAACATCATAATAGAAAAGCACACATGACAAGTGCTTTGAATGAGAATCCTATACTATTATGTGAAATGGAAATATCTTAGGTGTTTACTTCCATGTTTGAGGGCTTAAGTGGTTTTAGGAAGGCTTTTGTAGATGCATCACTGAGCTCGTCGATGAAGCTAGAGTGCATTGTTTTCATTACACTTGTGCCTTTTGCCCTAGACCGGATAATATTCTTGAACAATATGAAGGGTTTTTGTCGATGCTAGGATTAGTTGAAGTGTGGCATACAAATTTGCATGGCTAGTGGGGACTATAACCTGTAAAATATAGAATTTTTTAGATGGAGAATTCCAAGGAAAATCAGTTGAAGAATTCTTTGGCACTAAACTAGATTAAAAATTGTATGTCGTAAAACATGTACACTAATTTAACCAAAAGGATATTTTTAAAATGTAAATGTTGTTAATCTAGAAAGGTAGCTTTTAAGCAACTACATTAATTATGTAGAACACCTTACAATAGCCATATCATCCTAGGACTCTCCATCTTTAACTTGCATCTCATATTGTATTGGCGTTTGATGGTGACTAGTAACAATAACAATAATTGTTCCAGTAGTGTATTGGTCGTCTGATTAGATGAGCTGCAAGATGGTTGTGTCAGGAATTAGTCTGCATTCCTTACAGACTTTTTCAATGGACTTAATGGTACTTTGAGGGGTTAATACAAGGGAGTAGTCAACATCTCCTCTTTCATATTATGTTTTTTCCTAATGACAAAATTTGTGAAGCACACACTTGTATGAGGCAATGATGTGTCAATTAGTTTGTTGTTAATATTTATAGTGATTTTCATTTGGCCATGACTGTCAACCAAATCAATATGCACAATTGTTGTTTTTGCTAGTGATCCAGGATTTTTGCTAATAGCAAGGCCATAAATGGCTAAAATATCGCCTTCAAATGTTGAAGCCGATTGTTTTGTGAATATGTCAAGTATGCTCGATGGCTACACAATTTCTACCTTCAATCTATACATTGCAATTTGAGCAATGATGGAAACTAAATGGACACTTAAGCATACACAAACTCAAGCTATACATGACATAAACGAGATACAACAGTTACCTCTTTTCTTCTTGTTTGTCATCTGAGTGATCCATTTTCTATTGTGTAGGAAATGTGGCTAGTGTTTTGCAAGTGTTTCTGGCAATATACGTAATGAGATAAGTTTATGCCAAGAATGGATTAAAACAAACTAAAAAGAAAGAATCAATGAGATCTAATATGGTTTTCAAGTTTTCTCATGTCAATTGTCAAGTATTTACTTGTTTGTAAATGGTTGGAATGTTATGCCGCAACCTAGAAAATGTTAAGATATATGTTGTATGAACTAGTAAGACATGTGCACCCTGCAGGCATCAATTTAAAAATTGCATATCCATAATAAATATTATATGGATCTGCTTCAAGCTAGCTCTGTGATGCATAACAATTTTGAATTTGTGATTCGTTTGTAATGAAGAAATGTATGATGTGCAAAGCTGTAGTAAATTTTACATAATAACATACTTGTTTCAAAATAACTATCTACCCATTTGGAATAGAATAAGCATGTGAGATATCTCCAAGAGTGTGATTGGTAGTGTTCTCTCTAGACAATGACTAAAGCTAAAATCTGCATTGGTAGAAAACACAAGCAACAAGATACAAATCTTATAGCAACTACAATGGAAAATATAAATGACATATCAGATAGCACTCAACAGAGGCTATAGAATCAATTTAAAAAATTTATATACATATATTAAATATTTTCTAGATTTGGTTGAAGATAGTTTTGCAATCCATAACAATCTTGACTTTCTAGTTTGTTTCTAATGAAGAAACATATAATGTGCAAAGGTTTAGCAATATTATGGATGATAACATACCTATTTCAGAACAAATATATAGTCATTTGCAATAGCATAATCATGTGTGAAGTTTACAACAACATGACTGAAAACCCTCACAAGGAACAATAGAAAAGTTGAGATCTGCATAGGTAGAATAGCGGAAGGATAAGTATTTTGATTAGAGGCACAACTAACATGAAGAACAATTAATCCAACATTTTTTTGATACTTATAAAAATTGCATATTGGTTTCTTGCAGCAACAAGGAGCAATGATAATAGCATGTTGCAAAGAGAATGTTGATAGTAAATAGTTGCACTTGCAAAACTATATACTATGTTGTCTAAATGACTGTATAATAGCATGTTGCAAAGAGAATGTTGATAGTAAATAGTTGCACTTGCAAAACTATATACTATGTTGTCCAAATGACTGTATAATAGAATTGAAGTTGGTGTGAATACGTGGAAACAAGTGAAAAGATATTAGAATTATATTCCCTATGACTAGATCTGAAGAGATATTGCAAAGTGGTTCAACCAATATGTATCTAGTATTGTGAACTTGACAGTAGCAATTTCAATCCCATGTATCCAAAAGTGATCCAATAGACTGTCTCCATGTGTTGTTGGCTTGTCAACAATCAACAATAATTTATGTTGCATAAATTCAAGAAGAAGTGCTTTTGTTGTTGTGGATTGTAACATGTCAATGTTAAAGTCTCCAACAATAGTCAATTTTGAATTAGGCGGCAATGAGGTGGCAACAATTTGTATTAAATTAAGAAGATCATGAATGGGTGTGTTTGGTGTCAAGTACAAATATATGATGCAGAGAATAATATGCATATTCAATAGGTCAATGGTTATTGATTCTAGATATTTTATCAAAAAATTATCAAATTTTTGCACTGGAACTATTTTCCTACAACATTTTAATAGGCCATGAATACCTACTGCATCATAACAATTGAATGTTTTGTCAAGGAAGCCAATGTGGTCGAGCACATTGTGTCTATTTTTTTGGAAACAAAGCATAGTTGCTTGAAGCATATCATGGTCATGGGAAATTTCTTGTGCGTGCAATGCAAAATGTGTATTCAAAGAGCACATGGTAAAATGACTTGGAGAGAAAAATAAAAGGTTATGTTGTACTTTCCACTGTGTAGAGGCCATAAGGCATTGCATTTCACCATATACTTTTTTTGAGAATTTGAATTTTTGTTCTTGTAGTTTATGCATGAGATATAGTGACTCTATGTTTCTTACATGTGATCAGGCAGTGTACACAAGACCATGTTGGTGTAGTGCCCTCCACGATTTGCCCATTTATGAGGTTTGATAAACTTTGATTTGGGTTGTTTGATTTAAATCCGTTGATAAATGTTGTGTTGGGTTATTTAATGCATTAGAATAAAGTTATTAAATAATGTGTTGTGACAAATGAATATAAATGTAATTATTAATAATCATAATTGTAATAAATTAAAGGTGAAATGAAATACTAAAAATAAAATAAATAGATAATAATAATATTTATTTATATCGTAATGTATTAATATGTAAGTTTTTAAGGAAGATCTAACTATAGGTTTTTTGCATGTAAGTATGTCGAGTCAAGTGGGGAAGTGCTCCTTAATTTTGAAACGAGTTCCTTGAATGGAGGGAATGACTTCAATTGCATATTGACTATATCTGCTTGCATGTGGGCATTATTTGTGGCATGTAATTGTTTTAAATGGATACATGTGAATCTGCTTAGTTTTTGGGGGGAGAGGGGATAGGGGATATCTGGTGCTTAACTTCTTTCGGTTCACATGAAATCAGAGGGGAGATATGCATCTTGAGAATTGTTTTCTGAGAAACGCTTTATGAGAATTGTTTTCGGAGAATGTTGGGCATTGGATGAATAATGAATTGGCAGTGAAGGCCCTTCCTCAGCATCAATAGGATAAGATCGTGCAATATTATAAGATGAATTAGATCTCTTGAGAGGGGGGGTAATGGAAACATAGTCTTCCCAGTCATGCGATGTCTCCTTCTTCCCTACAGACTGTTGTGTGCCAACCGGTTATTGTTGTTACAATATTAGATCAAGATGGGAGGTTTAGGAAATGTGATCAAACCATCCAGTCTACTTTTCAGGTATGCTTTGTTATCTCTTATGAAATTGATAAGATCTACATATATTGAGTTAGATCCCCACTCATCTGAACTGAATATTGAATATATATGTATATATATATATATATATAGTGTTGTCTCTCTCTCGGCTTATTTGTTATTTTTGCATGACCATGTGCATAGTGAATACAAGCAAAGCTTGCTATGCTAGGGTGTGTTCTAGTGTGCCTCATTAATTACTAGATTTTGAGAGCTTTCGTGCGTTATCCCTATTTGTGTGGTTGCTTTATTTTTTCCAATTACATTTGAAAATAGATGATTCCATCCTACTCGAGGCCATCAGACATCCCTTATAAATCTCAATGTTGGGTATATTTACCTCTGCCTTGACAATCTTGATGATTCTTATCTCCATAGTAAGGAAGCTTTAATATAATTTCAGAAAACTATTGCATCTCTCTGTGTGATGGCATTGGACATCTTCCACTTTTAGACATGTGCACCACACTTGTTTTAGTTGCACTCCCTTGCGAAGCCGCGGTGCATGGATGCAGACGTTTATGGCCATCTTAAAAGCTTCAACAAAATTTTTTGTTGCAGTTGTAAATGCAATGGGTTCCAGAGCTATTTTTCTCTTAAAGCAAATAGGAGAGAGATTTGAACCTCTTCATAGGTTATATATAAGAAAATCCTCATTGCTAAGCTGCTGCTTTTCTTTTACAAATGTATCCTCTTATTTCTACATCGTTTTATAGACCAAATCAAGATTGAAATCTCAACCCTTTAATGGTCGGGGGTAATTAATTAACATCTATTGATTTCGATAGGAGCTTCCAAGTGTGGAGTCCATTCTTAAGTCGCCGGGTTAGACCCTTGGTTCACTGGCGAACCCCGTGATAACATTCAAAAATATCATACATCTCATTCGGCTTGGGAAATGTTGGGGAGGTTAAGGAACTAGGCTTTACATCAGACAAATTCCCTTGCTAGGAATGATTATAGTGCGGGCCTAGTTTTTTTTTTTTTTTATGAATAGGAAGATATCTATATTAATATAAAGATAAAATCACAAATTCACAAAAAAGGGGTGGGTGGTGAAAAGGCACACCCCGAAAGTCACATGGGCAGAGCCCAGAAAATCCAAAATATCGATCACATGGGCCTAGCCCAGAAGTCTAAGAACAGAAAATAAAATAAAGCGGCCAAAGCAGTGCCAGTAGAGCCTGGGGGATCCCTGTCATCCAGATTTTCCCCCCATACATCAGCGGGGTTTGGAGTGATGTCAGGAGGAGCAACCCAAGCATCATCATCTTTATCTTTATCTTTTTCTTCTTTCTCACGCCAAGGCGAGATTGCAAGAGCCAGTCGCAGAAAACTTTTGCCACTAGTAGGCCAGACAGAGCTAGAAGCAGGCAGAGCATCAGAGGGCCACCCAGAACTGCCACCACCACTCCCCGTAGCATCACTAGAGTGCCAGACCTGACTAGGACACGACGGAGGAGAACGAGCCCGCTTGGGAGGCCGAGAATCCCGTTGAGCAGGAGGTTGGGAGCGGGAACGCACGAAGTCACTCCGCTTCTGGCCCCGAGAAGGCAACCGACCGCGGGAGGAGGAGGGTGAATCAGGGATTCGAGCCACAGTAAAAGGGGAATTCACCCAGTGGTCTAGGAGGACCTATAGGTGAGCCACTTCCAGTGCAACCTTGTTGGCTTGCACTTGAATCTGTAGGAGAAAATTAGAACAAATAACTGCTTTAGCATAAAGAGACACATTAACATCTAAATGAGAATGAGCAAATATACAAGAATTTCTGTCTTTCCAGATATGGAAGAGAATTTTCACCTTGAACGTGTGCCAAAGCTGGGTGAACTTAGTTGAGGTTCCAGGCGGGTCCCCCAGCATAACCATATGCCAAGAGAAGGGTTCCGACCGAAAAGGCCGAAAGGAATCATGAATCCAAGTCCAAAGTTGTTGAGCTTTGGGACAAAACCAAAAAAGATGCTTAAAGCTTTCAAACTGCCCACAAAAAGGGCATCGAGGGTCAAAAACCCCCATATGGACAAGCCGAGAACCCACAGGCAAGCCTTGGAAAAGAATACACCAAGAAAAGTGGGCCAGCTTCGGATTAACAATTGCAGACCAAGTGGCATCAAACCTCTTACACCAAGTATGGGCAGAGGAATTAAGAAGCCACCTCTGGTTCAAGGAACTGATCATAGGAAAATGGGGGAAAGCCACATGTAACCAAGCCATGAATTGTAGCTCATGAGAAGAGTGTCTGGAAACCATTTCTAGACTTTCCACCAAGGTTTGTGGCCATGAATGCCAAATTTGTGAAGCATGTCCGTCGGAATGACGCTCACCAGCTCGTCAAAAGTAGGACGGTCTTTGTTTTGAAGACTATACTAGGATTTAAAAGCATCCCATTGCAAGAGACGATAGTAGGCTAATGAAAGAGCTGATGTAGTATTTGAATGCCCTTTCTATGAAATTTGAAGTCCTTGAGCCAAGGAGACTTGGCCAGGGGTTGACCATTTTGAGCTAGAAGGGGAGACCACCATAAGTTATGCTAGTTGATGGAAATCCCATCATGAAATCCAACCTCGACCCAACGGAGCCATGGCTTAATAGTTTTCCAAGAGTGCCAGATGCTCTTGGCCACAAAGGAGTCAACAATTTGAACTGGCTCCCTCATAACCAGGAGGGTTTGGAGACCGATTCCTTTCCAGGCAGGCCTGTGAACAAGAAAACTAGAATGAATACAATGCCTGAGGAGAATCTTCAAGGCTTCATCCCTAGTGAGAGCTTGGAAAATCCATTTGACATAGAGAGCAGTCCCTTGTCGTTGAGTGGAGAGAAATCCAAGCCCTCCAGAGTCCTTGGGGAGACAACAAAACTCCCAAGTGACCCGATGAAAACCCTTGTGGGTTTCAGAAGAGGCCCATAAAAAATTGTGAAGCAAGTTTTCAAGCCTACTGTAGGTAGCTTTAGAAGGAGCCCAACAGGAAGAATAGTAGACATGAGTGGCAGCCAAAATTTTAGAGCAAACCTAGAATTTACTGGCCAACGAAAGAGGCTTAGTAATCCAATAGGCCAGCTTCTGCTCAACCCTGGAAAGCACAACTTGCCAAAGATCCTGAGGGGAAGCCTAAAAGGTGAAGGGGATGCCCAAAACCGAAAGATTTCTCCCTGCCCAATCTACTTCCAGTTATAGGTTTGGAGCCACACAAGAGTGGGGAGCACTGATTGTCTGTAGCACAAGGTCTTGTGCCATTGAATTGCAGAACCAGAGGCAAGACAAAAGGTATTAAGGCAATGAAGGGAAGAAGTGATGGAAACTTCATCCTCCAAGAGAGTGAGAAAAGAATCATCCACAAAGTGGCCATTGACAAGTTGTTCCTGGGAGTCCGGGAGAGAGATCCCTTTAACACGATGCTGGGAGACAACATGGGCCAGGAGTTATCTCTCGAATTGACCAAGGCGTTAAGTTTGATCATCACCCTACATATCAATCATTGTATTCAACCTAATATGTCTACTTCTATCCTGAGGTGGATTTGTGTTGAAATTCAACATCATTGGCCCAAATCAATCCCCTTCCATCTCAAGGTGGATTCAACGCCATGATCATTGGTTTAACCCTCTTAATATGATCAACCAACGTATTAAGCCACCTAGGATGATTTCAAAATTGGGTTTTAGGACCCCTTACATCAACAAATCCTAATCAATCATCCAATCCAAAACAAACTTATCCAATTGATCCAAACAATCCAATCCAATCTATCCAAATCCAATATCATCCAATCAAAATCCCATCATCTGATCAAAATTTAATCATCTAATCAAATCCAATCATCAAATTAATTGATACATCATCAATTGATCCATCATCCTATCAATCGATCCAACATCCAATCCAATCCTACAATCTTAATCCAATTCAAATCAATCAATCCAAATCATCACCTAGATCATCCTTTAGAATTTTCATCTCAAAATTACTTAATTGTTTTGCACGTTCAGACCCATTCATAAACAAAAATGCAAATGGAAGACAAAAAAACCCAAGGTTCCCAACCAAATATCCCTCAAGATCCCAATAACATTCCAAGAAATCCGCACAATCCCCATAACAACATCTCATCCCAATCAAACATCGACATCCAGAATATCACACCACTTGGTGACGAGAACATGGTCAATCAACCCGAAGTCACCGTTGATGAATATCTTAGTAATCCTACCAATTTCCAAATGAAAGATCATCTCCTCAAAAAAACATGGGGATAAGATCCTCGCCACCCTACTCATGAAGGGATTTAAACCACCATCTGACTTTGATGCCTCACTATATGTCCTCCCAACATCTACTGATCCACAAACTTCACAAAATGCTCCAGGAAATTCCTATGTCCCCGAGAGTGCACCCATGGAGAACTGGTACCACCACGAATTTGGAAATGCTATCATCCATCAAGTCCAAGAATATCCTCGTCTTCCGACCACAACATCTACTATCCCACCACCAAATCCTAATGATCCCTATGCCTATGGCATGCCATCATACATCCCATCTGCTCCACCACTTCCTCCCCCATATCCTAATACTGGGGGCACAACAATACTTACCAATTTTCTACCGCCTGCATTTCAACAACCTCTAGCTAATCCACACCAATCCACCACACTAGAAGCACCACCACAACATACTACTACCATTGTAGCCTCATCTCAACCCTCACATCCACAACATCCGCAACACACTATCACTATCCCGCAACAAAACATTTTGATCCCTCAACAACACACTAACATTCCTACACAACCATCACATCAAGTAGTACAGACTACCTCGCAGCCACAACAACCACCGCATGACCCTTTCATGGCCATCCCCCAACAACAACATATCTCATCTCACCCACCTCACCAACAACAGCCAAAACAATGACCCCCACAACAATATGTACATATCCCTACACAAACACACAATAATCCGCTTACCAAGTACCTCTATTATCCCTCTAGCACATACACTATTCCATCCCACCTCAAGACGAATCCTCATCAAAATGCTCAAAACCAAACACGGACCCAACCGCCACCTTACACCAATCCTCCTCAGTCACAGAATCATCCTCACCAACAGCCATCAAATCCACTCCCATACGTCAGACAACAACCCACCATTTCACAACAATACCAACCTTATCCATCCTACCTTCAACAACAACAAACTTACTAGTAGGATGCACCTTCCATTCCCTATTACCAACAACCATCATCACATACACAAAGAGGTCCTACCTCCATGTATTACCAAAATGCTACACAACAATAGGACCCATCCCTCGCTTCCTACTATCAACAATAGTCACCTTACCAACGAGTGGCTCCCACTCATCACAATCTGTCATCCAACTATCTATCCACTTATAATCAGCAAACACACTCATATCTGGCTAAACCCACCTATGATCTGACAATGACAGGGCCATCCTCATCATACTATCCATACAATCAACCCACTCTGACTCCCACAACACCCGTCAATAAGGACTTGAAAGAAGTAAAAGACAAATTAAAGGATCTACAAGGTGGAACGGGAAAATAGACATTCAAGTTTGAGGACATCTATCCTTATGCTTTTGATCCCTCCATCTCCTTGGTTCCTTTTCCCAAGCATTTTGAGATACCGAAATTCGATAAATATAAAGGAACCAAGGACCCCAGAGCCCACCTTCAATAATTTTATGCCCATTTCCAAGAGGTCATGCATAACGCTAATTATCTTATCTGAATTTTCCCTAAGAGTCTACAAGGAGTTGCCCTTAACTAGTTTATGGGCCTTGGAAAAGGATCTATCAAAACCTTTGCACAACTATTTGAACAATTCATCTCCCACTTTTCCTTCAATTTGGAGGACATTGACATGAATGAAAAACAACGTGATGGGGAGACCTTCGCTAGCTATCTGCAATGATGGCGTGCCTTGGCCAGTCGAATGAAGTCCCCACTGTCAGAAAAGGACATGGTCACATTGTTCATAAAAAATTCTCATCCAGATATGGCTCACAATTTTCGTCTCCACTGCATCACCACTTTTGCAGCACTTGTGGAGAAGGGTCCCATCCTAGAATGAGCTCTTGTTGCTAAAGGGAAAGTCAAGCTTTTCAATTCCGATAAAGAAAAATCCTTTGGGGATAAACATCGATATTGAAATAAAAACAAAATTGTTGTTAATGATGGTGTCACTGACACCAAACATGTCTAGGTGGCTACCACCTCGCAGAAATATCCACCTCAACAACAACAACAATCAATACCAAACACCATATCCGTGCCCCAAGGAGCACCTCAGCAACAGTCAAACCAAAACAACCAAGGGGGAAACAAACAACAATTCACTCAGTTGGGAGAACCCCTTAGCATTGTGTTCAATAAAATTTTGCAAGCCAACTACCCCATTACATATCCTATCACCAAGCCCCTCGATGAGTCCAAGCCAAAGCCGGCTTGGTTCAAAGATAATGAATACTGTGTATTCCACAAGATCAAAGGGCACACATTGGATAAGTGTCAAGGACTAAAAAATTGTGTTCAAGGTCTAATAGATCGGGGTGAGATCCATGTGGATGCTAACATGACATCTTCATCCAATGCTCAACTCCAAATATACCAAAATGCCTTCCCTAAACACAATCGGTGTCCTAGTACTTCCAACTCTAATCCTGGACTTAACAACAATAACAACCAAAATAACAACACCAATAACATCAACTATAAAAATGTGCCATACAATTACCAAGGTGTGGTCACATATTTTGAACAAGTAGAGCCACGTGTATCCATGATACATGTCAAGGGAAAGGATCCACAATGTGTTGTTACCACTCATCGAACCCGCATCACAGTCCCAATAGATCCTGCATCTACCCAACTGCCATCTTTCAGTTCACAATATAACATCCTTGATCACCTAGGCAAGACTACAGCTCAGATACCCATCCTAGATTTGCTTAAGTCATCTCCCATGTATCAAGATATCTTGACTAAGGATTTACAAAGCACACAAGTGCTCAATGATATTGACCCCACCTAATTTCGAGCATTGGTGGGAAATCTCTCATCGACCTATCAATTAGCCTTCAGCCAAAAGGACATACCACGCCTTGACTCAAGCCATAACCACCCCCTCCATCTCAAGGTTGGTGTAAATTTTCAAAAAGTGAAAAGGGTATTGGTAGATAATGGTTCAACCCTAAATCTTTGTACACTAAATTTTATACAATAGGTAGGATACACCCAGGCTGACCTAAATAATCAGGCAATCACTATTAAGGCATATGACAATGCATAAAGAGATTCTGAAGGCGCAATCTATCTTCCTATTCAGGTGGGTCCCATTGTATAGTATACTATGTGTCATGTTATGGACCTGGAACTTCCATACAACATTCTCCTTGTTCATCTATGGATTCATTCTATGCAAGCTGTCCCATCCACCTACCATCAATGTTTATATTTCCCATTTCAAGGAATGGAAGTCACCATCCAAGCTAATCCCCAACCTTTTGAATATTGTCATGCCTTAGAAGCTTCCTTTCCACATTCACATTACTTCCTAGGAGATGAAATGGGGGCATCCCAAACATTTGATTCTCATCCATCCAGCAATACACTAAACACCTCATCCATACCATCATCCACACCTCATTCCACCATTACCAAGGTCCAGATCATCGACAAGGGATGTGGCGAATGTGAAATGTGTACTACAATAAATGTGGAAACCATGCCACCCTCGCCATGAAAATATGGGCAACCATCTCCATCAACTCCAAAGGAAGAAGAAAAAACACTCACCCTCACTTCCAAAAACATGGGCTCAACCACATTCAACGATCTAGGTTCCCTTCAGGATCAAATGGAAGCTGATATCAGCCAATGGGTTTATAGAGAAGAACTTGAGCCACCACTTCCCCTCATAGAATACTTCTAGGAAGTCTATCCACGTGCCTCCAAGTTCATTGAAAAGTGAAATTACCAAGGCAGAGGCCTTGGTGTGGAAGAACAAGGAAAACTCCAGCCCATTGAAGCAACTACCATCCGGCCAAGAAATTTGGGCTTGGGTTATGACACTAAACATAAAGGTCCTACAACATCCTCTAGCACTTCTAACAATTTTAGTTTCAATGATGGTTCCCTCAAAGATATACCAGAAGAAGAGTCCATCATACACACGTACGATGATTTGGATCACATTGATCTCCCTGCCATGTTTGAATGCTTATTTGTTTGCACCATAACCTTATCCCTCAAACATCGTGAACTTATAGATCATGACCTACAAGGTAGTGCACCCATCGACACATTTCCCTTAGTGGATACCTATGTACATATCATGGGATTGGGGGAAGATGAATGCCTTAACCACAAAAACAAAAAGAAATAAAAACAAAATAGGTCATCAAGTGAAAACCTCCCTAAGGCACTTTTTGACTGGGAAAAAGTAAAAACAAAGGGTGTATCTGGCAGTGAAAACCTCAATGAGGCACTAGAGGATGGGGACTCTCATCTTCCCCTTATGGGAACACAAATCTCTTAGCAGTCTTCTATTCTCATTAAAGAGACATAGGAGGTAAATTTGGGGACAAAAGAAAATCCAAGAATCACTTATGTGGCCAAATTTTTATCAGAAGAAGAGTATTCCACCATTGTCCAAATTATCAGAGAAGGTGTTATCAATTTTGCATGGGCTTATTCAGATATGCCTAGCCTTGATCCTGATCTTATTGTACATCATTTGGATGTTCATCCAGATGCCAAACATGTCAAACAAAAACTAAGCAAAATGCATCCTTAGGTAGCCCTATTAGTCAAAAAAGAATTGGAGAAATTGCTAGAAGTCGGATTCATTTGACCCATTGACTATTCCGACTGGATTTCCAACATAGTGCCTATCATTAAACCTAACAGTGATATTAGAATTTGCACAGATTTCCAGGATTTCAAGAAAGCTTGTCCAAAAGATGACTTCCCATTGCCCAATATCGACATGTAAGTTAAAATCACTACAAGACAAGAGATGTTGTCCCTTATGGATGATTTCTCTGGCTACAATTAGATTTGAATTGCACCTGAAGACCAAGACAAGACCACTTTTACAATACCTTGGGGTACCTTTTGTTATAATTATATGCCCTTTGGTCTCAAGAATGTGGGGGCAACATATCAACGAGCAATGACTATCATATTCCATGACCTCATCCACATTATCATGGAAGATTATGTTGATGACTTGCTGGGAAAATATAGAACTAGAGAAGAGCACCTTGCCATTCTGGAAAAGATCTTTGAGCGATTGGAGCAGTACAAGCTAAGACCAAATCCGAAAAAGTGTGTGTTTGGTGTCATGTCGGGGAAATTGTTAGGATTCATAGTCTCCCGGAGGGGCATCGAGGTTGATCCTACTAAAGTAAAATCTATCATAAGTATGCCTCCACCTCAAAACCTGCAACAGTTAAGGAGCCTTCAAGGAAAGCTACAATCTATCCATCGATTTATAGCCCAGCTTGTAGATAAATGTCAATCATTTGCCCACCTTCTAAAGAAAGACACCACCTTCAAATGGAATCAACAGTGTCAGTTGGGTTTTGATAAGATCGAAGAATACTTGGCCCACCCACCAATCTTGATGCCACCTATCCTAGGAAAACCCCTCCTGCTATACATCTCTGCCACTTCAGTTGCACTTGGGGCATTGTTGACATAGCATGATGAGTCCTCAAAAGAGCGATCAATCTATTACATTAGCCGAACACTGGTCAATTATGAATTGAATTATTCACCAATGGAGAAAGCATGCCTCACCGTGGTCTTTTGTACACAAAAATTACGTCATTATATGCTTAGCCATATAGTAAAGTTGATATCAAAGGTTGATCCCCTCAAATACTTGTTGTCTAAGACAACCCTAACTGGCCGCATGGCTAAATGGATCATGCTTCTAAGTGAGTTTGATATAGAATATGGGGACAAAAAAGCTATTAAAGGACAAGTAATTGCAGATCAATTGGAAAATGCTCCTTTAGAAGATGCTTATCCTTTGACTACAGAGTTCCCTGATGAAGAAGTCTTTACAATCATGGAAACCACTACCTGAACACTCTACTTTGATGGCTTATACACTCACAATGGATCTGGGGCAGGCATTTCGCTGGTCACACCACAAGGTGATTACATCCCAAAGTAATTCAGGTTGGCATTCCCATGCACTAACAACATAGCGGAGTATGAGGCTCTCAAAACAGATCTTTGAGTCACCACTTAATGAAATATCACTCATCTACGAGTTTTGGCGACTCTCAATTGGTCATTAAACAAGTCAATGATGAATTTCAAACTAAAGATGACAAGTTATTGCCTTACAAATGCATGGTGGATGACTTCAAGAAATATTTCGCTTTTATCCAATTTGAGCAGATCCCAATACTTCAAAATAAGGCAGCAAATGCTATGGCTACTATTGGGTCCCTAATTGACATACCAAAAGACCGCATAGGTTGTCAGTTCCTAGTCAAACAACTCTTAATTGTAGCATATGATATCCCTGAGAGTGACATGGTGTGTGATATTGCAGGCCTTGAATCCCCTTGGTACCAAGAAATTTATACCTATATTCATGACAACACCCTACCGCCTGATCTCACAAGAAACCAATGTAAATCATTTATCCAACACACTGCCCGCTACACCATCATCGGTGATACACTTTATCGATGTGGGTATGATGAAACTCTCCTTTGTTGTTTAGATGAAACTGAAGCCCACACGACATTAGCAGAAGTGCATATCGGTATTTATGGGGGCCATTCTAATGGTATGGCCTTAGCCAAAAGGATTCTAAGAGTAGGGTATTACTGGCCTACAATGGAATATGATGCTTGTGAATTTTTCAAAAGGTGTCTTCCATGTCAACAAAATGCAGACTTGATTCACACCTTGACACAAGAGTTACAACCTATCACAACACCTTGGCCATTTTCACAATGGGGTTTCCACTTGGTTGGAAATATCTACCCTCCATCCTCTGATGGTCACACCTTTATCATCACAACTACTGAATACTTCACCAAGTGGGTGGAAGCCATACCACTCACTCAAATCACCGGTGTTTAGATCTCTAAGTTCATCCTCTACCATATCCTCTGTAGGTATAGTATCCCCTCCACCATCATCACTGATAATGGAAATCCATTCAAGAATAAGTGCATGAAGTTCCTTTGTGAAACATATCATATCCAACATCATTGGTCCACCCCTTATTATCCCTAGGGTAATGGACAAGCAGAGGCAACAAACAAAACATTAATCAAAATCATTAAGAAGATGGTCAATAGCAATGGCCGAGATTGACACCTCCATCTCCATCTTGCTCTTTGGGCCTATTGTACATACATCTACACCCCCACTAGTGCTACTCCATACTCCCTTGTCTATGGCGCCAAGGCCATCTTTCCAATTAAAGTCAAAATCCCCTCACTCTGAATATCACTCAAGAATCTCATCACTAATGAAGACACCTGAGTGGCATGACTCACACAATTGGAATTGCTGGATGAAAAATGGGTCAAGGCTTATAACCATCTACAAGCCTATTAGCACCAACTCAAAAGAAGCTACAATAAGAAATTTTTCCCTCGTCAATTCAATGTTGGTGAATTAGTTCTCAAGGAAAATCAGTGGAATCAACAAGATCGAGAAAAGAAGGGTAATTTTGAAGCTAATTGGTTGGGCCCTTATGTCATCACCACAAAGTATGGTTTTGGTGAATACAAGCTATCTACCCCTGAAGAAGAACCCGTGGAAGAACCCATCAAGATCATGCATCTAAAGAAATTCTATACTTAGGTCAGCTGGGGTGTCCTTCTTGGTAAAATCTCATAAAATACAAAAAAACTAAAAAATCAGAAAAATCCACAAATAGTAAAGAGAAATAATTCATCCTATGGTGAAAACCACCCCTACGTGGTACCTTGGATACGTACGATTGGTGAAAACCTGGAAAAAAATGTGTCTTATATAGGGCTTAATCATTATCTACCTCGTCTCCTGGTCACTTTATAATTTACCCACCTCCTTGCTAATATCCTCCCATCCGCTTGCATCACCTGGTCGCTTGATATATTTTTGGTTAAGCATTGGACGAACATCATCCACTATCTGACATCCTGAGCTTTTTATCCTAATATGAGCTTGTTTCATCTCATTGTTGAGGTTGTCTCCATCTAGAGTAATTCATTGTGTCGGTCTCCATCTAGGTTTCATCTTGTTTCTCTTGAACTACGTTGCCCCTGCGCTTTCACGTAGGCAAGGTTGATCTTTTGATCCACCCCCAAGGCACTTTTTCCTCCATTATCCATCACCATTTGTCCACTTTATGATCTTAACCATCGCCGGTCTTTCATCCTTATCAAACTACGTTGCCCTGCGCTTTCACGTAGGCAAGGTTGATCATTTGATCGACCCCTGGGGCGTTTTTACCATCTTGTGATGGTCGTCCATCATCCATCCTCATCATCCCCTTTTCACTTTTTGTCATAGTCGGTCATCCTTTATCTTTTCCAAACTACGTTGCCCCTATGCTTCCACGTAGGCAAGGTTGATCTTATGATTTTCCCTCGAGGCTTGTGTGTCCTATCTTGGTCATCCATCGGTTTCCATCAATGCATTTTTTTCTCTTGTACATGGTCTTTTCTTGAACTATGAGGGATCTGTGCTTTCACATAGGCAAGGCTAATCTTTGATCAATCCCCGAGCCCCTAGGTCTTTAGGGTGTGTCGGTCTTCTTGTCCTATCTTGTTGTCTTGTCATCTTGTCATGTCGTCAAGCATGTCCCTATCATCGTTGGATCTTCACAAATAGGATCTTCTGGTGTCAAGAAATCTGATTGGTGGCAAACATCCTGCATTATCTAGGTCATTTTAGTTTAGTATCCATCATTGGTCTTAACAGGATGCATCCTTCCTAATAGACCACATCAACCCCATCCATCCTTGTGATCTTATGGTAAAGGACGTTTGAAATTGATCGTGATCTTTTGATGCTTTTTGGATTTTTTTTATTTGAGCTCCCTATTATAACTAGTCAATATCGTCATGATCCATCATATTATGGTGTGTTTTGTCTAGTCAACGCAGGGGCATCTCTTGATCGTTTATTGTTATTGTCTACTGGGTTGTCCCACATGGTAACCACCAGGATTCTCCCCAGATTTTGTGTTATGTGGGGACATCCCTTTGTGCTTGTGGTTATCCCAATGATTGGCTCGAACAAAGTCTTTGTTACTTTGGGGTATTAGGATAACCTTGTTTGTTGTGTTTGTTTCCTGCATTAGACACTAATTCGCCTTGGTTTCATCTACCATGGGGGCTGGTGTTTTATGCTATAGCAAAAATTAGTGCTCTGAAAGATGGAAAATTGAATTCATGTTGCATTTCATCTCATTGCATATCGACTTCATCTATTCTCATTCCTAACCTCTGAGTCATGATTTTGGTTGTGCAAACTCTAATTCCTTCCTACTTTATTTTCTTCTCAAGATACTAATGGTTCTTGACAGGTGTAGTATCACACCCACACTACAACTATCATCTACCTACATTCCCAACCTAGTCCTCATTGATACTTGTGTTTGCATTGTATTTAGTGTGTCAATTCATTTTCCATCCATATTGCATAAGTTCATTAGGTTAAACATCTTAGGTTCATTTATCCATATATTTCCATAATCACATTCATACATACATCACCATCCGCAAATACATTGTTAGGTCCATACTAATTACATCATATACACAACAACATTACCATACATAGATAGTCAACATCATGCATCATCACATCATCCATGAACGCATAAATAAATCATTAACATCATGCATAGTCAAAACATCCACATAAGCATAAATCATCATATACATGTACACATTTTACATCCTCTATTGTAAGAACATAAATATATACCCATATGCATAACATAAATCATCCATCACATAAACATAAGGCATAGTGTCCATGAGGACTATCACATATCATGATCAAAATAATACAATTTCCATCTCATCATAATATCCAAAACATAGTTACCTCATAATCACATATATATCATCCTCAAATAAGGAGCACAATCCAAGGATGTAGATCACATCCGCTCCCTACTAATATGTGCTAAATCTCCATCCTGTACCTATTAAAAAATTGGTATCCTGTCACCTGCTCCCTGAGTTGCCCACGTCTGATCTCTAAGGAGAATTAGGCACTATTCCTCTGTGTTGAAGTCCCCTGAGAATCATGACCATAAGTCCCCTGATAACTACCAAAGCATGAAGGAGTCGGTTGAAAGCCACTAAACCCTCTGGTGTGCATCCCTAAAGACTGGGATGGTGTCGGCATCTGAGGTACCTGCCTGACATAACACATTGTGCGTTGCGTTGGATCTGGAACTGCCTGATCATAAGCACACCTCCAGTAGGTCACCTCCTGCATGTAATCATCTCTCTATCCAACCTGATATCTGGCGGCATTCCGCTCTCTGTTAATAGCTCGCCGCTCCTACTCCCATGCCTCCTGCACTATCATCAGCAATTGTACCTACTATGTGGACCTCTCCCTCTCTACTTGTGTAGTCTATAACTATGCCTACAATCCTTGTATAACTAACTATGTCCCATCCCCATCACCCTGCACCACCTATGACTGACTCTGTGCTACATATCTCTCAACACTCTCTGCTCGAGCCATTACTACATCTCTTTGAAACTGTAAGATCTGAACCTATCATTGTGCATCATCTCTCTCCCCCTGTATCACCTACACTTGTATCTGTGCACTATCTCTCTCCTCCTGGAGGGCCTATACATCTACATACGTTGTGTCCCTCTCCCTCTGCACTATCACTAGCTGGGCCTTAGCTGCCTCAACCCTCACTCTCACCTCCTCTAAGGATATCTCTGTAGTAGATACCCTCTCTTGAAGCTCTGTCCTCTCCCCCAATAGTCCTACCATCTGTACCCTTAGTGTCTCCATCTCCCTCTCAGCCTGCTGAAGACACTCCACTGAGACATGCTTTGCTCCCCCTCTGGACTCTGTTTGTCCCCGCATCTGTGCTACAGTCATCGCCACCTCTAACCTATCCCGATCCCAGGTCACCCTAGCTAGCTCACCCCATACTCCCTCCATCTTTGCTCGCACCTCATCCCTCTCTCTCTCTCTACATCACATACATCTGTCATCAGCCAACACATGATAACATCAAACTCTCTTTTCCTTGTCTCCCTCATCCTTTTCAGCTCTACCTCTGTACTCCTTAGCTCCTTCTCCATCACCCGTAGCCTCGCCTGGGCTCCCATCAGTAAAACCATAGGATCATCAACTAGTACAATAGGTAATACTGCTAATGGCTCCAACACCTGAACATCCACATCCATCGCATCCATCTCTACCTCCTCCCGTGCCTACTCGACTCTGCTCCTCACCCGAGTCCTCCTCGACTATCCTCTCCTCCCCACCCTCATCTGTCTCCTCGACTGTCCTATAGTCCTCACCTCCCCCTCTAGCTCCTCTCCATCCTCGCTCATCTCTCTCTCTAACACATGGGGCTCCTACTTTGCCCAGATCTCTGGTTGGACCTTCCTCTGTCGTCTACTCCCTGTCATACTCACTAGACATCCCCTAGCATTAGTCCCCCCTATGTACCATCTTGCTGACCTATGGCCCTCGCCTCCTCCTTCTCATCCCTCACCTGAACTCACCTCTATCGTACTCTGCTACCTATATTGATCTACCTAACAACCCTCCCCTCCCCCTCTCGCAACATCTCCACCTCTGACTTACTCCTTAGTCCCACCACATCTTGCTCTGGACCTCGCACGTCCTCTTGATGTACCACCTCTGTCCCTGGACCTCTCCCACCACCTAGCCCTCCTGCGTCCATCTCCTCCCCTGCCTCCATCATCCCTCTAGCCCTCCTCCATTGTCACCTCCTCCTCCTCCTCCTCCCTTCTGGTTGCCCTCTAGCCCCACCCTCATCCTCTCCACTACTCTACTACATCCTGCCTCCCTCATGTACCCTCTGCTCCTGTCTCCCATCCTCTCCACCCTCCTTTGCCAACTGTGTTCATCCTCCAACCCCACCCTATGACTCCCACGATCGACACCTCAGGTGTAATCCTCTCCCACCGGTGGGTGCGAAACCCTTGAGTATACCGCTCTGTCACTCCTACATCCTCAGGAGCAATCACCGTCCCTAGATAGGGCACCTCACCTACCATAGTCCACACCTCTTTGGCCACCCTCATTGTCAGAACATCTCCCCATGGTCACTCTCTACTGAGCTGATGAAACATGGTAGGCACTGTTGGAATATCCTGTATCCGCCCAAACTGTCTCTCCACTCTGTCTAGCCGATGAGCCTCCACTATGTGTGGCTGGCTCCCAATTAGGACACATCTACACCTAAAGTAACCCTGATGTATCTCCTCCTCTTCCCTCCATCCCCTAAATCATTGATACATATATGGGCACCATACTATGTTGGCCTCCTGCAACTCATCCAACACTCTCCTCCAATCACCCATCTCTCCTTGCATCTCATACCGAAAAAACACAGCCCCTGGACCCCCCATACTCCCAAGCAACATGCTCTCTCTCATCCACCCATCCTCTCCTCACCACTATGAGCCTCGTCACCATAATATGCTCCCAAACCCACACCTGTAATAGTGTCATATGTGTCACACTCAGCGACTATTGGTAACAAATCACATACATATCTCTATATAACTGTGCTAGTACACATGCACCCCATGAGAACTGTCCCTCTCCCCACTTAACAATATGTCGAATAACCTCCATAAACCACACACTGTAGAACCACCTACTAATGTTTGGTAGCAATATCCCTCTAATCAAACAACACAAATACAATGGTAAAGGTGGAAACCCCAAGGACAAACATTTGTCTACATCTAACTACCCCCTCTGTATGGGAAAATCATCCCATCCAAATAACACTAGGATGGTCTGATCCAACTCTGTCCCTCTAGATTCCACCTCACTCACTAACCGCCCCGCTATGGTCAGCCTCAGGATGTGCACTACATCCTCCAGTGTCATTGTCATCTTTGCTATCAGAAGATGGAAGGTTGATGTGGTCGAACTCCATCTCTCTATCAGTGTCATCAGCATCGCCCGATGGGCTCTCATCACTAGAAACTGTACCAAGTGCAGTAATCCCGCATGCTCCAGTGCTGCATGGTCTACTTTGGTCATGGCCATCGTGGTCGCCACTAGTGCCTTCGAACGTTGCTCATGTGTTTGTAACTTATTGAAGCTTTGCATCCATAATAATCACCTTATTAATATCTTTCTTGGCCCCGAGACATTCTCCTTTTCCTTTTTTACTTCTCTTTTTATCTCACTCTTCCCTCACCACTTCATCTTGAACCCCACTGGCTCTGCCCCTGACCCACAGAGCAGACCGAGGCCGATCTGCCCCTGGTTGGGGCAAACTCACCCTCGGTTGAGGCGGACCCACCCTGTGCCGGGGCGGACTCGCCCCAAGCTGAGGCAGACCCGCCCCCAATCGTGGAGCAAACCCACACCGCGTTAGGGTAGACCTACCCCAAGCTGAGGCGGACCCACCCCCGGCCACAGAGCGGACCCACCTCTGGCCACGAGGTGGACCCGCCTTGCATCGGGGTGGACCCATTCCGAGCTGAGGTGGACCCGCCCCCGACCACAGGGCAAAATCACCCTGCGTCATGGAAGACACATCCCACGTCGAGGTGAACATTCCCTACGTGGGGGCGGACACACCTAGAGTTGAGCTGGACCCGCCCCGTGCCAGGGCGGACCCGCTCCCGACCGTGGGGCAGAGGTCCACATGCGGGGTGGCTCCGCCTTACACCGGGGAAAACCTTCCCCTAGTAGGGGCGGACACACCCCCCACAGTAATGCAGATTTTCCCCTCTGGGACTTCAAACCCTTTTTCCCCTTGTCTTCGGCTACCTAACATTTTCATGTCTACCCATTTTTCTTCCCTATCCCATCAACAAAACCCACTTTTCAAATTCTACAAAAAAACCTACAAAATGCGTTTAAATGAATTAAAATACGCATGGAGGGTTTTGTTGCTAACTTGGCGGGGCACAACCCGATGGTTGTAGAATCGCTGCACCTCATCTGTCCAGTGGATGATATCAGAGTCGTATTCCTACGACATCCTTGCTCTTTGTCTGCTTCCTCTCCTCTCCTCTTCTCTCAACTGCTATAGTGAAAATGAAGTGAGGTAATTTCTAAAAATGACCTTATATTACTTTTTCTTTTTTAAAATAAGGGGTATTTTTTACCTCTTATTTATCTTTTTGCTCCTCCAACTAATCCACTACCTTCCCAGGGCCACCATTTGCAAACTGTTCGTCCGTTTGACTTCATTTTTTAAAAAAACTTGCCTATTTTTTTGAGCTCTTTCCAACCGTACCCTCCATTTCTTCCTATTGAGAGGTCACCTGAGGCCCCTCTTTTTACACCAATCGCCCTCTTAAGGAGGCATACCCTTCCCATTTCTCTATTTTCCCTGTCATAGTCATTTTCTTGTAGGACTAGGGCATATTCATCTATTCCCCCTCTATTTGAGTAGCTCAGGTACCTTCTCCCGTGCTGGGGCATCATTTTCTAGTTGCTTCCTCTACAGAGTCATCTACATTTTCTCTTCTTCAAAATACTGTTATTCTAACAATATTTCGAAGAGGGGAAAAATGTAGACATCTAAATTTGAACACTACCACATGGTCAAAATCATCTACTCTATTCATCTATTTCGTTAATAATGATTAAATAATTTATTTAATCAATATTCCATTTTCCGCCTAAGGTTCCTAAAGTATGTAATTAAATAATTAAATACTTTACCTTACAAATTTTCTTCTCTAAATTAAATAAATATGTCAATTTATTTAATTTCGTTACTCAATCTTTTGATAAAAAATCAATTTTTAATTCCTCATTTTCTCTCTCCTTGTCAGATCCTCCATAATCCTCTTCTAATCTGGATTAAATAAATAAATTAATCCATGATTTAGATGTGCATCACTTAATCAATATTAGTTTCACATCCTCCATAATCTCCCACTTGCTTCTAATTTTTCATTAATTATTCTAATCATGAGTTTGCACAACCTTAATCAAGGTCATTAGCCACATTTAGCATGCCTTTTTTTAGTCAACCTTTTCATTTGTCTTTCTTGGCCTTAACTCCCTTTCCCATGTGAATTTTTAATTCACATTTATTCACCCTAAGCCCCTCTCTTCCCCATGTGAATTTTTAATTCACATTTTATCCTTCCAAGGCTTACCTTATCCCCATGCAAGTTCTAGAAAATTTGATTTGTCATTTCACATGTGCTAAAGACTTCTAGAACATTGGACTTGTCACATCACTCACATGTGACAAATTCCCACTCTTTTGGAAACTCTCTCTTATCCATTAGATTATCTCAAGCATGTGAATTTTTAATTCACATTTATTTCTCCAACTACCTTCCCATTCCCCATGGAGATTTTTGAGGAATTCTAAAATTTCTCAAATGTCTCTTTCACTCTCATTTGGGGACAAGAAGTTCCTTTTTGAGGAAATCTTCTCATCCCCCAAGGTACCTACAAGGTACTTGTCCTTCCTCCTCACTACCAATCATCTCATCCTAAGCCATCTCACATTCCACATGTCAAAATGTGAGGGCTTGTGAGTCCTCAAATCACCATAGCCCTCCATCTTGGCCTTGTTGGTTTAATCTCAACCGTTGAATTCTCTAGAGAATTCAAATTTCTCTATAAATACCCCTCTCTCTTCTCTCATTTACAACACTTAGCCATTTGCACCCATATGCTACCAAATTGCTCATTCAACTTGCAAGCATCATATTAACCATTTAGCCATTAACACTTGCATTGATCTCATTGCACATCTTGCATACACCATTTCAATAGTCATCCAAACAAGCTTCCAAACATCAAGGTCCAACCAAGGGATTTCTACAGCATAAATGTATAATCGTTTATTTGTCTTTATTTTTTCCTATTTCTTTGTGTTATCATTCCTTAGGCTAATCTTGAGGTGTATCTTTTGTGTTCTTCCATTAGTGCATTATTAGTTGTTTTGCATCTTATAATAGGATAGACATTTAGGGATCATAGGTACATGCAATTCTTCAATGAGATTACATTCATAATTTTCTATCTTTTCTCTTCATTTCATTGATCAAGAATGGAAGTAGTCCTTTTCCTGCATGCACACATGCTGACTGCACTTCAATCTATTGAATGAAAATGAAAATTAAAATCAGGTCTAAATAAGTGCAAAATGTTTTTGTATAAAATCATTCCATCAATTGGTAATGTTTTGTTGTGATTGGACATATTTCATGGCTCTGTATATCTCTGTTGCTCCCTATCATTGACCACTTTTATGGGTTAATCTTTGCTAGATAGTTAAAGACTTAGCACCATAATCCATTAATGTCGACTTCTCTATTAGCCATCACTAAAAATGCAACTAATATTTGCTCTGTCACATATGCATGCCAACTACAGCTAAATCTATGAAATGAAAATTAGGTCTAAACAATTGCAAAACCTCTTGATATAAAATCTGTCTATTGAGAGGATTTATAACTACCCTATTGGTATGCATATTGTAACAAATATCTCTACATCGGTTTAAAGCACTTGTGTTGTTTCAACCATGTTTAGCGTCTCAGACAGGTTTTTGATAATTTTATCATGATGTTTGTAACAATTACTGATGTGAAGACTAATGTTTTTTGCATGCTATTGCCTATTCATACATTGATCAAAAAGCATGCCACTAATGTTTATGCTATGGTGTGGCATGATTTTATTGTAAGGGAGTTTCGTCTTTTTTTGGAAATTTTCCCATTCAATCTAAATTAATTATGTGTCCATGGAACAACGATAGTCATTGAAACATGTCTATTTGTTCAAGATATACCTCATGATCGATGTATTTTTGGATCCATGCACACCATGCATATCTTCAAGAAATAAGACCTTTGTTCAAGATATCCATTTGAAACTATTAAAATGAATTTTGCTCTATTTTTTTGCATTTTTCTCACTGCCTGTGGATATTTTGATTCTAGTTTTTGTATTTCCCCTATTGTAAATTATTCTTGGGAACAGGGAAGGAAAAAAAATCATCAATTCCTAGTTTTGTTTCTATACACATGTATCCACAACACATGTTTATGTGAACACATGGCATTATTGATAGCAGTTCATGTGACTTGTGTCTGTGAGGATATTTTGCATACATTTAGATCTAATTTTTGATTTACTGTCACCAGATTCAAGTGCGATTGCCATCAATGGGTTATGGTGCTAAGTTTTACAGCTGTCACCCAAAGGATTCTTGTCTATGACATTGAAATATGTCTATGTATTCAAGATATACCTCATGTATCATGTATATATTGATGCATTTCATCCACTTCTAATGTCTTGCTACTTTAGACATATTTTCACTATGAACATCTATGGTGGGTAGGTTGCATTGTTGATAGTAATTAACATGCCCAATTGGAAATTAGAATGCATCTTTACATAGATTTTATTTACTATTAAGATTGATAGGTGTATTAATAATACAAGGACTAGCTTACTGCTACAAGGCAATCAATACATGTAGCTAGTAAACTCAAAAATCGCTTTAACCAAATAGGATTTCAGTGCTTGTGATTTTAGGTACCTGTTTGAGATGCAATTTTCTAATGCTTGAGCAAGCAACACCAATGGCTAGATCCATGTGAGAAGGAGAAATATGTCCCATAGTATATAGCACTGTCATAACTATGAGTCCAAAAGCAACAACAATCGCCAAATGTGCAAACACATTGTCTCTTGCATCCACCATTACTCACCAACACCTAGGCAACATTAGAACAAAAATTGAAAGAATGTCCACTGCACTTCACATAGATTGTATCAACTTAATTAGATAACATGAAATAATCATATGTCTATAACACATAATAAGTATGAATTATATTCTAATCACATAATATGATCCCAAATAAATCTGAATTATAATCTAGTACCGAGTCCATGAATTGGAAAATTCTACATTCATAATCTTCTAAAAAGAATAAGAAGTGTGAATGAACAAAAGTGGGAAAAAGATATTGCATTCTTCATGTTAGCTTTAATCTTAATCTCCATACTTCATACGATTTTGGAAATAGTTTTAAATGAATATATAAGATAAAATAATGAAAATGTTACTCACATATTAGTTGAACTTTTTAATGCTTATTTCTACTTCCTCATTAGTGGACATTGTCACAGATGCAAATCCTTGTGCAATTCTATTTTCCCTATCTGTGATTAGCTATAAAACTGATTCAAAGATGAGGTCACAAACATATGCTCTAATGAATTAAATAGAAGTCTTAACCCCGTAAAAGAAAATGACATTGCAATTTACCTCAAGGACAATCTACCAACTTACTCAATCATACACATAATATAATAGTTCTAGTTTTTTGATCAATATATTTAACTACCAATATTTATTTTTTATCCTAAAATTAAGAAATTCTAAAGCCAGACTAAGTTGTAATTTATTATTGAACAAAAGTAAAAATCAATGCTACCATTCACATTTATTTCTACCCATGACAATTGTATAATTGTTTAAACGTATCTGTATACATCCATTGCCACTTGAATAGAGAAAATTGACATATTCTTACATGTATACATACTTTGAATTAGTCTACACTAATCTCTATCAACTTTTGAATTAGTTACATGTATGCATGCTTACATGTATATTATGCTTTTCAATATGCTTTTTAATTGTTAAAGCTACTAGAACAATCATTGTGTTCTCTTCAGGGACTTTGAGATCTCATGCTATAAAATCCACAAATGCATAAACTGGTTCAAAACATACCTTTTCACATTGTTGTAGTAGTAGATCCATGTCTTCAATGAAGAAAATATGCCAAACAATAAACATTTGGCAAATACCCCTGCAAAATCAAAGACTGCTACAAAACACATTGTGCCATGCTTCTAAATAAATGGGGCTTGAACATGACACATGTATCTGACATGTGGTTATAAACAATATAATTGTGAAGCAACTTTATCTAACAACTACCGACACTTCCTTCTATTTAGTTTCTTTGTTTCCTAGGTCAATTTTGTTCAATATTTGCTTCACAAAAGTATGCATAAATAATAGGTACATGCCTTTGCCCATATATGCACATATATATACACACATATATATATACATACATATATACATACATACTTGCATATATATATAAACACATACATACATATACATACATGCATATATATATACACAACACATAGATATATACACACACACACACACACACACACACACACACACACACACACACACACACACACACACACACACACATATATATATATATATATATATATATATATATATGCATACACACACATATATACATATACATATATATTTATATATATACTTTTATATATATGTATATATACATATACATATATATAAATACATATATATAAGCATATTAGCCAATGTAGACATGAACCTATGATTTTGTTTTAATAGACTGAAGTGCACTTAGCATCCATGCAGGGTAGAGGAAACATTAATTGAATTGTTGATGGTGGCTAACACAAAAGTCGACATTAATGAATTATGATGCTAAGTCTTTGACTGAACAACAAAAAATAACAAATAAAAGCACTGAATGATAGGGAACAATAGATACAATAACTTACAAAACTCTCCTTTTTTGGTTCCAACACAATAGTTATAAACCCTCTTAAGAAACACAAATCTTACCCTGATTTGATGTTTTGAGCAAATGAATAAACAAAACAAATAATCCTTTATTTGATAGGCTCAAAACTGAACACCATAATCCATTAATGGCGATTGCACTTGAATCTACTCACAACAAATGAAAATCAGATCTAAATAAATGTAAAATATGATCGCAAACACTAGAACCTTTTTCTTGGCAGCCATAAAACTTAACATCGCAATCCATTAACAATGACTACACTTGAATCTCTCTCTCTATATATATATACACATACATACATATATATACACATACATATATACACACAAATATATATACATACACACATATATATATACATATATATAAACACACATAGATATATATACATACATACATATATATACACACACATATATATAGATTGAAAACTCAACACCATAATCCATTAATGGCAATTGCACTTGAATCTAGTCACAATAAATGAAAATCAGATCTAAATAAATGCAAAATGTGGATGTACACATAAGAGCCTTTTGCTTGACAACCCTAAAACTTAACACCATAATCCATTAATGACGACTGCACTTGACTCTATTTACAATAAGTAAAAACTAAATCCATACAAAAGAAAAATGTGGTCATACACACAAGCCACATGAACTCAAATCAGTATAAATTGATAATTATTTTTCCCTTGTTCCTTCCAACAATAAATTGCAATTGGGAAAATACAAAACCAAGGACAAAATATCAATTGCCAATGAAAAAATTATAAAAAAATAGCACAATATTCATTTTAACAGTTCCAAACACACATCTTCAACATAAGTCTTTTCTGTTCAACATATCCATGATGCACATGCATCAAAACATCTACAATACATAAGATATATCTTGAACAGATAAACATCTTTCAATGTCTATCACTGTTTCATGAACACACAATTAATTTGAATTAAAAAAAATAGAAAACCACGAGCAAAATATCAAAAGCCAATCAGGAAATTGCAAGAATATAGCTCAAAATCCATATCAATAACAAAGATACTACAATAGAATGTAGTGACCCTTCTGATGACACTTTTATTTTGGCTGTTTTGTGATACTGTTAGTAGTTAGACGTTTGACATTATGTTGTTTTGATGATTCCATTAGGCCATGGAACGCTTAGACCTAACAAGCAGGTGGAGTCAATGCCTATACCTAAAAGCTACATAACACTGCATGATTAATCCAACAACATGTATAAATATGAAGTCACATTGTGACTCTCCCGATGACACTATTATTTTGGTTGTTTTGAGATACTGTTACCAGCTAGACGTTTGAAATTATATGATGATAATCTATGTTGTTTTGTTGTATACATGATGATTAATAAAAGTATCTCAAAACAACAAAAATAAAAGTGTCATCAGGAGGTTCATGGTATGTCTTCATATTTATACATGTTGTTGAATTAATCGTGCAGTGTTATGCAACTTTAAGGTATAGGCATCGACTCACTTGCTTGTTAGGTCTGAGCGTGCCATGGCCCAATGGAATCATTGATGGGAGATAGACTTGTCCTCTATACTTAACCATCGTTCTGATAAGAACTAGTATTTGTCATCACCCTTATGTCTTGTCACCTATTTGTCATGTGATCGTATTCATTATGTAATGTTGTACTTATTATGTGTTCATTATAATAATTTAGACTGTTTTAATGTTTTAATGAAAATAGTAATGTTGCTTTATTGATTTAATGAAATATTTAAGTTAGAAAAGCTATTCTTAGTTTATTAAGTGATTAAAATGAAATATTCAAATATCTTGTTTTCAAAAAGGTTATTTAATTGTAAATTGATTTGATTATGCATTTTGACATTTTCGAAAAATAGAACTGATAGTTGTGATCTAAAGTTGTAAATATCTCGTTTTGATCATTTTGATATTTAAAAGTTTAACTGATGCATGCTTTGCATGCTAAACAAGGAGTTAAACTTTGTGGCTTTGAAAATTGGGAAAAAGGATATATTTAGAAAAGATCATTCTTTTGGACACGCCGTTTTTAATTTTTGAAAAGTAGGAAGAAAAATATTGCTTTCACAGAAAGATATTGTCTAGGTATTTGATTTGGGGTTTTGATTGGAAAAGCTGGAAATTTGATTGTCTGAGACGGTGTACACATGGTGAAAGTTGCACGAGCTAAATTTTGCGGTTTCCTCTTTATCGTTTCTCAATTTCAAAGAAAGTGCCAGGTTTTCCTCTTTTAAAATTTCTTAAGTTTTGCTGAAAATTTGTCAGAACTCTTCTTGAAAAAAAAAAAAAAACTTTGTCTGAATTGTTGTGTAAATTATTCTCTTCAAAGCCTGCATGCACAATAGAAAACTGAAATATTAATGTTTAATCTAATAGATTTTAATTAAAGAAGAAAAGAATAGAAAACCTTACAGAAGAATTAAAATAAGGTGTTGTTCATTTGAGCAGTTAGTAGGTTAATTGTATAATTTTATCCTATGCATGTGATAGATGCTTATTATGTAGGTATCCTAAGTATATGCAAGCTTGTCCTCCTCTATGGTTAAAGCTCTTTGCAAACATGTTTTACTTAAGATCTGGTTTAACGTTTCTTAGGATACCCTGCGTGTGCCTTCCATTCTTTAAACTGCAAACAACCTGACTCAGTCCACCTATCCCTTGATTAATAGTTTTTGGCCATGGCTGTAGTGACCTTATGGTCATGAGTTTATCCTCTCGCCTTACCAAATAAGATTCATGTATTTTGTTTTCCCTCTACGAGATTTGTAGTGACTTTTGTTTACGTGTTATTATCTCTTATTTGTGGCTAAGTCGATGGTGACCTTGCGTAGAATCTTTTCCTGGCAATTTCGGTATTACCTTTTCGTAAATGGGTCATAGTCATTGGAAAGTAATGAGTTTCATTTTGTTCCTTGGGTTCTTTGGACGGCGGTATGCAAACCTGAAGGATGTGCGCATATGCAGTAATTATTACTTGTATTTGGACTGTTCCTCATACACTCGCCTATATCGTTAGATTGAAGACTTCTTATGCTAATCTTCTATTTGAATTTAATATTCTATTTAAGTTTTTTCGACTTGTGTTTTGCCATCATACTTCGTGTATTATCTCTTGTGTATTCAAGAAGTATGTTTGAGAGTCTGTCATTATATTCTAATTATTTTACCAGTCAGCGACTATATTCGCTTCTTGGTCACGATGGTATGTTTTTGTTGCACTTGATCTCTGGTTGCCATGTGTAAAATGACTCTCTTATAGTTATCCACATATAGTGTAGCATGAGTTTTAGTTTGCAGGTGTCAGCTTGTTATATCCATCTTATTTGTATTCTCTCCAAGTCTTTAGTGGATGGTAAATCCGTGTTGGAGGGTTCGTGGGCTATTTGTTGGCTTACCGTCCCTGCTTGCTTATATAAATTCGTAGGGAAACTGTGATATTAGTCTGTCAAATTTTTGATTGGATTTTTTAACCTCAGGAAGGCTCGTATTTTTGTGAACATCATCTCCTCAGGGTTTTGGCATAGCAGGTTGGTCTCCTTATGCAACTCTTGAGTGCTCGACTGAGATTTGCATGCTTTACCAGTACCTCTTACTGTTAGATCAATCCCTACTATGTAGTCTTGGATCTTGGTTCGACATACCTCTATGCAGTAAATCATCCACAATCGCCTCATGTTGATTTATTCCCAGTTGATGGTTGGTAGTCTTCTATTGTGAAGTCTTGTTTAACTTGTAGTTTCTCATCATGCAAACTGTTATGCTTGTTATTCTTCAAGTCGATTGTATAGGTTTTGACTACATGTGGTATCCACCTATCCTTCTAGAGTTTAAGTTGAACGCTTATCTCATTATTGATCTAGTATTTGAATCTAATCTGGTTTACTATCTATTCTTCTATGTCTCTGTTCATGCCACACATTTCCTAATCTTAATTGATATTTAGTGAATTCCTTAACGAGGAGTCTATCACTCAGTTGAAAGGTCTTTGGCGAAATTTTGATGATAAGTGTTGGGTACATAAGATGAAATTATAATCTTTGGATAAGTATATGGTGATCATTAAAATATATAATTATATATAATTATTTGGGTCATTAATTTATATTGCCTAGTCTTAAAAAAAAAAAAATTAAAACAAGAAGCCAAGGAAATGAAGTAATGCATATATCTTAATCTCCTTCTTATTCAGCGAAATGGTTATTATTCTAATTATAAATGCTTTGTTTAAAGAAATGATTTATTTGTTAAGATATAAATGTAATGATTAAGAAATTTGGTTTGTTAAATTATTTACATTAGAACCGTAAGTTGATTCATTTGGTTTTAATGATTAGATATATGAATTTGATCAATAAGTGTTTCTAGTACTTGGGTATATCTTAAATAAGATTGTGTGATAGATGCATTAGTACTGTAAGGAATTAATCATGGCTTTATTACTCTTTTGCTTTAAGGTGTGGGTTGGAAATGTATTATTGGAGTCCTTGAATAAGAATTGTGGATTATGTTTAAAAGGTGTACCTGTATGGTGATATTCCTGCTTTGTTTAGAAGTTGGTGTTCAGTAGATGGTTCCCTAGGGGCTTGGAAATTGTTGTTTATTATAATGGAATATGTTTGTTATTGTGAGGGTAAAGGCCATGCAAGTTGTGATCCACTTTGCGATATTTGATGATTATCATTAAGGTTATTTATTGGTTCGATTGATTATAAGTCCTTGTGTAAGAAGTTCATGTTGCATGAATATTGTCTTCTTGTTTTAATATTTATGAGGAGTTGTACCTTAGGAGGAGTGGTTTCCGATAAGGGTCGGACCCAGAAGAGGTTGCAGGGGTAACCTTTCAGAAGTATATTAACAAGCGATAATTAAAACAAGTTTGTAGGGGTTTGGGTAGTCTAATTAACCTTATAAGATAATTTTTACCTCACCTTGGTCTTTAACGCTCGTTTAGGTTAAAGAAAGTTGAGAAGGCCTAGAATGGCATCTTGAACACTTTGTCTTCTTGAGAAGTGAGTCAAGGCTGCATAGTGCGTATAGGGGCCGAAAGTTGTAAGAGGTTGCCAGGGTAACTCTGGTAGAGGGCCGGTAACCTAGGAAGTCTATCTAGGGTAACCTATCCCATATATGAGATGACACTCTTATTCTAGTACACTTATTAGTTCACTTATGTTGTGAGTTGCCTCTGGAAGTTTGTAATTTGTCTGGTATTGAGATGTCATGTGAGTTGACCATGTTTGTGTTATGTACTTTGTGATGTCAGTTTGACTTGAGGACTTGTTCTATCTCCTAGAACGGGGGGTGGGATTTCGAGCTCCACACGGTTGGGAGGAACATGCCACATTCTCCATTGGGTCCCCTGCAGGTGTGTTGTTCATGACATGTTATTCTTGGCAGGATCCAAAATGCATAGTGGTTGCGGAGCATAGTCCCTTGGACGTGTTTGTGGATGTAGTTGTCATCTTTTCTCGATCTCATTCTTTATTGTATTTCACCCATGATGTACTTTAGATTCTTTGTAATGATACTTGTATTATTTTGAGATTTTTCACAATCTCAATCTTTGTATGCAACTCTTGGTATATATATTTGGTCATGACTATCTTCATGAGTTTATTATATATGGTTATAGTGGCGTATGATGTTATTACTTAGTAGCGTAGTTGTGGAACCCTAAAACAATTATGATAAGTTGCCACATGTTATTTTTTATTTTTTTTAAATATTCAGTTGTTTTATGTGAATGGCATAACGTTTTTCGAGTTCCATGGCGGGGCATTACAACTTGGTATCAGAGCAAAGGTTCTATCATTGGGCGCTCTGGTTCTTACAAGCCCACTAGGTTGTCCTAGGTGTTAGATTCTTGTGTGTGTATGTTACTTGGTTTTTTTTTTTTATGTCGTTGATCTAAGACTCGACCTTGTCCTCGTGTAGGATCATGCTGCCAAGGTGAGGTCGATTGAGAGGCTATAGATGAGGCCATGGCGGTGGCCGTGCGATGAATCGTTAGAATACCCCACCGCAAGGTTCACATGGAAGTGAACATGGAGAGCAGCCTAGACCTCTGGGTAATGATAACATGGTTCAGAATCAACCTGTTGCAGGAGATATCCTATGTCCGTTACTTGAGCAGGCTCTTGCACATCTCGTGCCTAGATAGGAAATTGATCAGGAAGTGGACAGAAAGTGAGACAGGACACACATGCATTGTCATTGGAAGTACTTCTACCCTAAGATATGGTCTGCGCTGTGACCAGGTTCAGACAAGTGATTCCTCTCAGAACCAAAAAAAACCCTCTAAGGGTGGACAACTACAACATTCTGAGTCACAACGTAAGGATGCACCACCTCCTCGTAGTGATGGCGGTTCTTAATCTAGGAAGAACCGGAACTGGATGCACAATAAGCGCAACCGTCAGGATCAGTCGGTCTAGAATTCGCAGATTGTGGCCGACTGGGGTAGTGTCCAGTAGTTCAGTGTACCTTTAGGTGATAGAGGGTTTGGACGTAACTCTGGTTGTCTCTCTTATGGTCAACAGGGCCACATTGCGAGGAATTATCTGCAGAGAAACACCACTGGATTTGGTTAGGGGCTAGTAGTTTTTGAGTTGATGGTAGGTGATGCCAGCAGGTCTCATTGAGTGTTTACTACGATAGATAACCGCCAGTTTGGGTATCAGGGTGCAACTTCAAAGGCTTTTGGTTGTGGACGAGTAGTTAGCTTTGGATCTCGTGGCGGTTCTACAGTGTAGGACACTCGCCCTCAGGGGTCGAGGCATTGATCAGGTGAGGGTCCAGTGGGACCCTAGTGACGAGGCTTCTGCTACTTGGGAGGATGCAACGTATATGAGGGAATTGTATCCCTCTCTATTCGTAGGCTTCTAGGAGTAAGCCTCACCCTAGGGGGGGAGGATGTAGTGACCCTCTTGATGACACTTTTATTTTGGATTTTTTGAGATACTGTTAGCAAATAGATGTTTGACATTATATGATGATTATCTATGTTGTTTTGTTGTATACATGATGATATTATGTTAGTTGTATGTTTACGTCAATTGTTGAGGGAGATGGTTTAGTAGTACTCATGTGTGAGTGCCCTGCTACATCGCGACTCTTCTTCATGGTGTGTCTTCATATTTATACATTTTGTTGGATTAATCGTGCAGTGTTATGCAGCTTTCAGGTATAGGCATCGACTCCACCTGCTTGTTAGGTCTAAGCGTGCCATGGCCCAATGGAATCATCAATGGGAGATAGACTTGTCCTCTGTCCTTAACCACCATTCTGAAAAGAACGAGAATCTGTCGCCACCCTTATGTCTTGTCACCTGTTTGTCGTGTGATCATAGTCGTTATGTAATGCTGTACTTATTATGTGTCCATTATATTAATTTAGACTGTTTTAATGAAAATAGTAATGTTGCTTTATTGATTTAATGAAATATTTAGGTTAGAAAATCTATTCTTAGATTATTAAGTGATTAAAATTAAATATTAAAATATCTTGTTTTTGAAAAGGTTATTTAATTGTAAATTGATTTGATTATGCATTTTGACGTTTTTGAAAAATAGAACTGATAGTTGTGATCTAAAGTTGTAAATATCTCGTTTTGATCATTTTGATATTTAAAATTTTAACTGATGCATGCTTTGCATGCTAAACAAGGAGTTAAACTTTGTGGCTTTGAAAATTGGGAAAAGGATATATTTAGAAAAGATCATTCTTTTGGACACACGGTTTTTGATTTTCGAAAAGTAGGAAGAAAAATATTGCTTTCACAGAAAGATATTGTCTTGGTATTTGATTCGGGGTTTTGATTGGAAAAGATAGAAATTTGATTGTCTGAGATGGTGTACGCATGGTGAAAGTTGCACGACCTAAATTTTGCGGTTTCCTCTTTATCGTTTCTCGATTTCGAAGAATGTGTCAAGTTTTCCTCTTTTAAAATTTCTTAAGTTTTGCTGAAAATTTGTCAGAACTCTTCTTGAAAAAAAAAAACTTTGTCTGAATTGTTGTGTAAATTATTCTCTTCAAAGCCTGCATGCACAACAGAAAACTGAAATATTAATGTTAAATCTACTAGATTTTAATTAAAGAAGAAAAGAAAAGAAAACCTTACAGAAGAATTAAAATAAGGTGTTGTTCGTTTGAGTAATTAGTAGGTTAATTGTATAATTTTATCCTATGCATGTAATAGATGCTTATTATGCAGGTATCTTGAGTATCTGTGAGCTTGTCCTCCTCTGTGGTTAAAGTTCTTTGCAACCATGTTTTACTTAAGATCTGGTTTAATGTTTCTTAGGATACCCTGTGTCTGCCTCCCATTCTCTAAGCTACAAACAACCTGACTCAATCCACCTATCCCTTGATTAATATTTTTTGGCCATGGTTGTAGTGACCTTATGGTCATGAGTTTATCCTCTCACCTTATCAAATAATATTCATGTTTTTTTTTTTCCCTCTACGATATTTTTAGTGACTTTTTTTATGTGTTATTATCTCTTATCTGTGGCTAAGTCGATGGTGACCCTATGTAGACTCTTTTCCTAGCAATTTCGGTATTACCTTTCCGTAAATGGGTTGTAGTCATTGGAAAGTAATGAGTTTCATTTTGTTCCTTGGGTTCTTTGGACGGTGGTATGCAAACCTGAAGGATGTGCGCATATGCAGTAATTAATACTTGTATTTGGGTTGTTCCTCATACACTCGCCTATACCATTAGATTGAAGACCTCTTATGGTGATCTTCTGTTCGAATTTAATATTCTATTTAAGTTTTGTCGACTTGTGTTCTACCATCATACTCCTTGTATTATATCTTGTGTATTCAGGAAGTATGTTTGAGAGTCTACCATTATATTTTGATTATTTTACCAGTCAACGACTATATTCACTTCTTCATCATGATAGTATGTTTCTGTTGCACTTGATCTCTGGTTGCCATGCGTAAAATGAATCTCTTATAGTTATCCACATATAGTGTAGCGTGAGTTTTAGTTTGCAGGCGTCAGCTTGTTATCCATCTTATTTGTATTCTCTCCAAGTCTTTAGTGGATGGTAAATCCATGTCGGAGGGTTTGCGGGCTATTTGTTGGCTTACCATCCCTGCTTGCTTATATAAATTCATAGGGAAACCATGATATTAGTTTGTCGAATTTGTGATTGGATTTGTTAACCTCAGGTAGGCTCGTATTTGTGTGAACATCATCTCCTCAGGGTTTTGGCATTGCAGGTCGATCTCCTTATGCAACTCTTGAGTACTCGATTGAGTTTTGCATGCTTTACCAGTACCTCTTACTGTTAGATCAATCCCTACTATGTAGTATTGGATCTTGGTTCGACATACCTCTATGCAGTAAATCATCTGCAATCGCCTCATGTTGATTTATTCCCAGTAGATGCTTGGTAGTCTTCTATTGTGAAGTCTTGTTTAACTTGTAGTTTCTCATCATGCAAACTGTTATGCTTGTTATTCTTCAAGTCGGTTGTATAGGTTTTGACTGCATGTGGTATCCGCCTGTCCTTCTGGAGTTTAAGTTGAACGCTTATCTCGTTATTGATCTAGTATTTGAATCTAATCTGGTTTACTATCTATTCTTCTATGTCTCTGTTCATGCCACGTATTTCCTAATCTTAATGGATATTTAGTGATTTCCTTAACGAGGAGTCTATCACTCAGTTGAAAGGTCTTTGGCGAAATTTTGATGATAAATGTTGGGTACATAAGATGAAATTATAATCTTTGGATAAGTATATGGTGATCATTAAAATATATAATTATATATAATTATTTGGGTCATTAATTTATATTGCCTAGTTTTTAAAAAAAAAAATTAAAATAAGAAGCCAAGGAAATGAAGTAATTCATATATCTTAATCTCCTTCTTATTCAGCGAAATGGTTATTATTATAATTATAAATGCTTTGTTTAAAGAAATGATTTATTTGTTAAGATATAAATGTAATGATTAAGAAATGGATTGTTAAATTATTTACATTAGAACCATAAGTTGATTCATTTGGTTTTTATGATCAGATATATGAATTTGATTAATAAGTGTTTCTAGTACTTGGGTATATCTTAAATAAGATTGTGTGATAGATGCATTAGTATTGTAAGGATTTAATCATGGCTTTATTACTCTTTTGCTTTAAGGTGTGGGTTGGAAATGTATTATTGGAGTCCTTGAATGAGAATTGTGGATTATGTTTAAAAGGTGTACCTGTATGGTGATATTCCTGCTTTGTTTAGAAGTTAGTGTTTAGTAGATGGTTTCCCAGGGGCTTGGAAACTGTTGTTTATTATAATGGAATATGTTTTTTATTGTGAGGGTAAAGTCCATGCATGTTGTGATCCACTTTGCGATATTTGATGATTGTCATTAAGGTTATTTATTGGTTCGATTGATTATAAGTCCTTGTGTAAGAAGTTCATGTTGCATGCATGTTGTCTTCTTGTTTTAATCTTTATGAGGAGTTGTACCTTAGGAGGAGTGGCTTCTGATAGGGGCTGGACCCAGAAGAGGTTGCAGGGGTAACCTTTCGAAAGTGTATTAACAAGCGATAATTAAAACAAGTTTGTAGGGGTTTGGGTAGTCTAATTAACCTTATAAGATAATTTTTAGCTCACCTTGATCTTTAACGCTCATTTAGGTTAAAGAAATTTGAGAAGGCCTGGAATGGCATCTTGAACACTTCATCTTCTTGAGAAGTGATTTGAGGCTGCATAGTACGTATAGGGGCCGAAAGTCGTAAGAGGTTGCCAGGGTAACTCTGGTAGAGGGCCGGTAACCTAGGAAGGCTATCCAAGGTAACCTATCCTGTATATGTGATGACACTCTTATTCTAGTACACTTATTAGTTCACTTATGTTGTGAGTCACCTCTGGAAGTTTTTCATTTGTCTAGTATTGAGATGTCATGTGAGTCGACCATGTTTGTGTTATGTACTTTGTGATTTCATTTTGACTTGAGGACTTGTTCTATCTCCTAGCATGGGGGGTGGGATTTCGAGCTCCAAACGGTTGGGAGGAACATGCCACATTCTCCATTGGGTCCCCTGTAGGTGTGTTGTTCGTGACATGTTATTCTTGGCAGGATCCAGAATGCACAGTGGTTGTGGAGCATAGTCCCTTGGACGAGTTCGTGGACGTGGTCGTCATCTTTTCTTGATCTCATTCTTTATTGTATTTCACCCATGATGGACTTGAGATGCTTTGTAATGATACTTGTATTATTCTAAGATTTTTCACAATCTCAATCTTTGTATGCAACTCTTGGTAAATATATTTGGTCATGACTATCTTCATGAGTTTATTTATATATGGTTATTGTGGCGTATGATGTTATTACTTAGTAGCGTAGTTGTGGAACCCTAAAACGATTATGATAAGTTGTCACATGTTATTTGTTTTCAAAAAAAAAATTATTCATTTGTTTGTGTGAATGGCATAACGTTTTCCAGGTTCCATGGCGGGGCGTTACACAACATACCATTTTCAATTGGGAAAATTCAAAACCAAAAATAAAATATCAATTGTGATTGAGAAAATTGCAAAAAAGTAACACAAACTTCATTTCAACAGTTCCAAATACATGCCTTCAATATAAGTCTTATCTGTTCAAGATATGCATGATGCACATGCATCAAAACATCTATAGTACATCAGACATGTCTTGAACAGATAGACATCATTCACTATTTCATGAACACATAATTAATTTGGATTGAAAAAATACAAAACCACAACCAAAATATCAAAAGTCGATGAGGAAATTGCAAAAAACAAAGATTAACCCATAAAACACCCATCAATAAGGAACAATCAAGATTAAACCATTGCAGAAATATAAAAGCTATGAAATCATAGTGTGAAAGATATAGGAACTTACAAATGCCTACTTTTTTGCTTACAATACCATAGATATAAACCCTCTCAACACACACAGATTTCACCCTCATCAACCAATCCGAGCAAATGAAGAAATTGCTCAACAAAGTTAAAAATTGACACCATAAGTCATTAATGGCACCTACACTTCAATATATTCACAATAAATGAAAATGTGCTAATAATAAATGCATAATGTATTCGCTCAAACGCCACGTGTCAGCATAAACATTGGGCCCGAAGACACGACTATATCAAAGAACATTACAAAGTCATGAAATATTTATGATAGCAACTAAACATTAGGAATTTGTTAAACTAATTTGAAAAATTAAATTGATTAAAAAAACAAAAAACCACAAGGAAAATCATGACAACCAATGATAAAATTGCAAAGAAAAGGAAAAAAATTCCTTTCAATAAAATAATCTCGAAAATATTAGCAATTTAGAAATAAAACATTATTTTTATGACTCCCGAGGAATGCACTAATAGGCATGAGCACTATGATCTATATATACATACATATATACACATAAATATATGTATCTATAAATATATATATATATATATATATATATATATATGTATACATACATACATATATGTACGTATACATGCATATATCTATATGTATACATGCAGATATATATATCTTTATATGTATATATATATTCATATATATACATATATAGATGTATACATACATATATGTGTATGCATACATGTAGATGCATATATATATACATACATACATATATACATATCATATTATCCAATCTAGACATGGACCTGTGATTTTGTTTCAATAGACTGAAGTGCACTTGGCATCCATGCAGGACAAAGGAAACATCAACTGCATTGTTAATGGTGGCTAACACAGGATTCAACATTAATGAATTATGATGTTAAGTCTTTAACTAAACAATAGAAATTAACCCATAAAAGCAATCAACAATAGGAAACAACAGATACAAAAGCTTAAAAAACTCTCCTTTTTTGGTTCAAACACAATAGCTATAAACCCTCTCAAGAGACAAAGATTTTACCTTGATTCAATGTTCTAAGCAAATGAATAAATACATAAACAAAAGATTGGTTGCATTGTTAATGATGGTCAATAGAGAACCTGTCATTTACAAATTATGGTGTTAAGTCTTTAACTGAACAAAATACAAAATGATAGTGTAAAACATATACAAACTTTCAAATGCGTCCTTTTTTGACACATTGTTTGATGAGGGTCAAATTTGCGTCTCTCGATAGCCTTAAAACTTGAAACCACAATCCATTAATCAATGAAAAATAGGGAGTAACAAATGCTAAATGTCCTTGCTAAAATGCCACACATTGACAGAAACACTCGGTGCAAAGACACAGCTATATCAAAGAACATTACAAAGCCATGAAATATTTCTAATATGAGAAAAACATAGAGAGGCAACCTTACAGTTTACAATTTACATTTTAACCTTATTTAATTGTCTCATGTTTGCAAATCATGGAGAGGAAACTATCCGACACTTAGAGGAATGACTACAAGTCTAGGATTTTTCCAACACAAACATCCCCAGAGGAATCAGTTCTTGCATATAACCAAAATTTCCTTCACAACATTAACATAGCCCTGGCTAGGAAACTCTCAAGTGTACATTGTACCCTGAGTTGGACACATGATGTGTGCCCCTTCTCCAAATGTTTCAATGTCAACCCATGACCTTAACCTTCACTTTTTTGTGCCTTCTGAATTCTTGTGTTTCTCTCTTTTTTTCTCTTCTCTCCTTGAATGTTATCCCTCAAATATTTTCCATGTCTTTTCCAAGTCTCACACAAGTGATTTATATAAGCCTTACGGGGTGGTTTCTAAACCATCACACCCTTTCACAAAGGTTGCATTTAATAATTATTTAAATAAATATTTATTCTTCCACCTTTTAAATAAGTTTCTATACAGATTCTTTATTAATATATCTTTTAACCAAAGGATCATAATATCCTTTATTTTTCTCTCCCTTTTAAATCTAAAGGGTTATCTCATAGTTTTCTTTTTCTCTTAGGAAAAAAGTCACATAACAATTATTACTTATTATATTTTTTTTTTATATAAATGCTATATTCACTTAGACATTCCTATCAACCTTAATACCTTTAGGCTTCCTTTGCCTTTGATACATATATACTTTTCATACAACTAAACAATGATAGTAACATTATTATTAATATTATTGCTAATACCAGACTTTGGGTTAATGTTTATAAGTTATTTGACATTGGTAGTGTTACTCACATTTGAACCCCTTATTAATAGTAACATTACCCATAATGTTTGCATTGCCCTTGTAGTTATTAATATTACTCATGGATGTTGTATTACCACTTACCAATAAAACTATTTATCAAAATGATAATATTTATGTTATTATGAACATTATTGTTTTTTTTTTATACAACAAGGGTGTCCTCGCGACCTAGTCCAATGGCCCAGCAACCCGTATCTTGGGTACCTGGGGCGAGCTAGGGCGAGACTAGTCCCCTGCGGGTGAGATACCCACTTTTGGTGGAAAATTCCATTCCTATAAATATTTGTGGCAAAGTCCATTCCTATACCCTGGGTCAATGGAGCAGGAATTGGCACACTATTTACTGACCCACACCTTACCCACTACAAAGCGGAGTCAATATATTATGTTATTATGAACATTATTGTTAAGATAATGCAAATGACATTGTTAATATGAATATTAATATGAGCATTACCCTAAACAAAAATGATATTATTATTTATTGTGATTAATCATATTAATATCCCTTATTAATATTGTCCTTATTATATGTGTTGCAATTAATGGTATTATTGCTATTAACACCATTCTAATTATTTATATTAATATCAATATCCTATTAGCCATTATCATAATATTTAATATTAAACTTAATGTTGTTCTCAACATGGATATTATTCTTATAATCACCAAAATTTAAACGAACTAACTACAAGGATAAAATTATAGGTAATATTAAAAGAGCTACCACCACAAATTGGAGGCACTGGCTACCCAGCCCCAAGAATGCACTGGGGCATGGATGCATGCGGCTGCCTCGTTTCTTTCGCCTCTTTCGTCCGTTGTGCAAACTCTATCCTCCGTAAACTGTCCTGTCAATGGACCATGCTTTAATTCATAACGTAAAATTTAAATTCTTTGATGTTCATTTATAGTCATGTGGCTTGTCATTGTAATATTTTATATTATTTTTAAATATAATGAAATTTATTTTCCTTTGAGATTTATTACGTCTTTATGTAAAAAATATCTTTTAATAAAATGGAATGTCTCATTTTTATCATATATATTTTTAATTGTATTAATTTAAATTATATATGTTTTAATTATATTAATTTAATTATAATAAATAATAAAATTATAATTATAAATTATATTATAGAATAAATATATTGAAAATAAATCTACAATTATTTAATCTTTTATTTTTTAAAACAATTTTGAAAATATATGTTATGTGTTTTTAATTTATGATCATCATAAATTTTCTATATAATTTAATAGATTTTGATAAACATTTTTTCCATCTAATAGTTTGTTCCTTATCTAACCTCCATACACTTGTATCTTACATATTCTACACAAATCTATTAACAATATCATAATTTATAAAAGAATGAAATAAAAGAAAATTCAAAAATATTAACCCTTCTTAAAATATGTTCAATAATAAAAATGATGATTAAAAAAAAAGAGAGAGAATGATATTAACAAAAGGAGTCCAACTTAATGATTAATGATAGGAAATCTAAGACATGATTATAAAAAATAATAAAATTCTAAATAATTATGAAAGATAATGATAATAATAAATTTATATATATATTTTTTAGAACTCTACATGTTAAAGAATTTCTCAACATTTGTTATCCTTTAATTTCAAAAAGATATTAAGAATGTTTTTCAAATGTCAAAGTGAAAAGGAATGTGAAGATCTAAAGAAGGAAGATCTTATATGAGTTGATATAATTCAAAACATTATTCATTAGTAATAGTGTTTTATTTTTTATTTTTTTATAATTATAAATTTAAACTTAATACATGTTTATACCTACAACAAATTAGACAATACATTAATTTATATATTAAATAAAATTTTCAATATATAAATAATATTTACTTTTTAATTCTACTATTTAAAAAAATTATGTTTGAAATTCATTCTTTCATTCTTTCATAAGTTATGATATTGTTAATAGATTTGTGTAGTATATGTAAGATACAAGTGTATGGAGGTTAGATAAGAAACAAATTATTAAATGAGAAATATGTTTATCAAAATCTATTAAATTATATAGAAAATTTATGATGATCATAAATAAAAAAATGCATAACATATATTTTCAAAATTGTTTAAAAAAATAAAAGATTAAATAATTGTAGATTTATTTTTAATATATTTATTTTGTATGTTTTTATTTTAATTATTTATAATAAGATGTGTTAAATAATAAACAAATTATACTTGATTTAAATCTAACCATTTAAAATTTTTTATAAAAACTAAATTTAAAGATAGATAATTGTTTTTTTAACTATTCATAAGTAAAAATAATAAAATAATTTAAAATAGTAAATTTTCTGAGTAACTTTGCATTGCACGGTTATGCTGCTTACGGGAAGAACTGACAACGAAATAAAAATAAAACAGAAACTGTCAACCAAAACTGTCATTCGTACTTTTCTAACTGTTTTGATATATATGCATGGTGAAACCACAGTTTGCATCAAACAGTTTGCATGGAATGAGAGAAACGAGGCGGATGGCATCCATGCCCATACATCCATGCTGGGTGCATTCCTGGGGCTGGGTAGACGTTGCCGTAGCTCTGAAATGCTAATATTTTTAGATTTTATTTTTATTTATTGTGAACAGATTTAAGCCGCTATGGGGAGACTGGTCTTCGTTCACTTGCTGTGGTCATTTTTCTTATTTTTTTGGGGTCTAAAATCTACCCATTTTGCTCATCAACATCGTTGACAACACAACATGATTTGTCCACAATTTTGAGGTAAAGTCATTTGTCATGCTGCCACTAATTTTGTAATTTTGGATATCTATACTCACCGCAAATTCTTTGGCTAGTGTTCTGTGAGGTGAAAAAATGGAGGAGAAAATGTGTATTGGTAAGCAAATAGGTCGCCAATGGTGGGATGGAAAGTCATTCCCAGGTTGAGCGAACGAAATTTTGAAGTAGTGTTGTATTCATTTTTCCTGGTTTGCATTTTCCTTTGCACGCCCTTGTTCACTGATTTGAAAGCCATTGTTCTCTTAGCTTTTTAGCGTTTGTGTCTCTTGTTCATTAATCCGAGGAGCAGTGACATCGACAATAGTGGAGTTAGGTTTACAAAATAGAAACTTTTTTTTTTCAAAACCCTAAGTTTTAGGTACAAATATATTAATGATTAAAGTTTTTCTTTTGAAAAAAAAAATGTTTGGGTCCTGTCTTAATTTGGCATGTTAACAGTGTTCCAAATTTGGGTCTATTCATGGATATTTATTTTGCTTTTCTGCTTTTTAGTTAGCATGTAGTATCTTCATTATATACAGGGTTCAAAATTACAAAAATAACAACAAGATAAGCATTGAGGATTCATTTATGTGTCACGAATTTGGACACATTGACCAAGTTGCTTGCCCTTAACAATTAAACCAATTCAATCATTTTTGCAGGTTGGATCCTTGGTTAAGATCCTTAAGACTACAAGAGACTCATTGAACAATTTACTTTCCCTCATTAATCGATCCAATTCAAGGGACATGGATGGTAGCAAGGAGATAGAAGCAATAGAAAACCTCAAAGGTAAACTACCTATTCTTACCAAGAGAGATGTAATCGTGCAATGTTGGCAAGTCAAGATCTTTCTAGTCAAAAAATTACATTCCATCCTCAAGAAAAACATGATAATTGCATAATGTTAACCAATCCACTCGACTACTAGGTAGCAATGGCAGATTTCAAGAACAGTCTCTAGTGAAAATAGAAATGATCAAGAAAGAGTGGAAAGTACACTATTCTAATTTGCAGTTTAGGGAGTCACAGAATAATTCTTTTATTTTTCACTTAAGGTTGAGATATGTTTTAAATGATTTAGTTGGATATGATTTTTGATGGAATTAATTATGCATGCATTGCTAAAGAAGAGGTTCAAATTTTTGAGAGGCAAGATGAGACTTAAGCTTGCCTTATTTAGTTTCACTCACATTTTTCCTAAAATCTCCACAAATGATAGCCACAACACAACCTGATTTTAAAAATACTTTTATGGAGTATATAATCAAATGGATACTCTCATCAATTCTGATTATTTTCAATTTAACTCCCTCTCCTATCTTATTCTGAAAACCCTCATATTCTGAAACCATTTACATGTATATTCCAAAAAGTAAAAACACTTATAGTAAGATATTCTTACTATAGGGATTATGGCCATCAAGGCAAAGTATGATAATTCTAGAATCTTTGCGAGTGATGGAGACCCACTGTATCTTGTGGCACTGGTTGATTTCATTTCTACATGGTTGATTTATATGAGAATATACATAACTGAAGTTTGCATTTGCTTTGCAATTGCTTATTACTTTAGGAGATTATTGTGCTTGATTTGTGATCGTTTACCATTTTAGGGATATAATGCCTTGTACTTCTCAGTATCGGATGTAGCCATATTTATTGTACCTGTATCAAATACAAAATCCACAAACAAGATTATGCCAAATGTTAAAAAAATTCACTTATTACCTTGAATTCTCATTCTTTCCATGGGAATGATTTGTTAACCCTCCCCTCATTACCATTCCTCAATCCTAATCCCCTACCACATCTAACAACCCTAGGGTTTCACTTCACTTCACTGGATGGCTTCTGATTTATCAAAGTGTGACATTCATCAAAAGAGGAAAATAAATAAAACTAGATGAAAGGCACTTATTGCATAGAAATCTAAAGATTAGAATGACACAGATGCTAAACAATTTAACATTTACAATTTGATTTATAATTCAAATCAAGTTTATACATATTTGATAAAACCTACTTGACACTATTTTGGCAGTTTGTTATTATTCATCAACAATATATACTTAACACTGAGTCTCGACTCTTAATGTTTTGGTAAAATACCTAGTTGTCATGAAATTTGTGGATGGAAAGGAATGATACATCTATTGAGTAGGTTAATTACTTGTAGGTATTTTACCCTTTCACTAACTACCACACCTTTTCTTGCAATAATAATATTTAGCCAAGAAATGTACAGGTATGTTTGCTTTGTTGTTGAAATTGATTATGATACTATGGATCATGGATTGGCCAATGAGACTAGGTAGAAAATAGTTGGTGTCATGGATGTTACAACATAAACAGATAAGGATGCCCTATTCCATTTAGGAGGAGCAATGAAATATCTCTATGTTAGTGGTATAGCTATTGGAGAGAACTATAGGTAAATTACCACTGTTTTAATGCAGTACTCACTCTATCATATAATAATGGGGAGAAACACTTATGCATGCAGGAGGAGAAAGTTTGCAACAATTTTACTTAAAGCATGTGATTTTATGGCATTTCTCCAGGATTTTGAATATCTAGTCCTTCGAGCATATAAAGATGATTTTGCTGCAAGGACCTTGTATAGCAGGGCAAGCTACCAAGTTGTCTCAAAAGATCCACCTAGGGAAATTATTTGGATAGGGAAAAAGCAGTGTGTAATCATGGTTAAGAGGGCTTCAAATGATGAATTGTAATGCTGATATACCATGTCAGTGCTACAATGAAGTTTGAGCACCTTAAAAAGTTAAAAGGATAAAAGGTGATTCTCTATGTAAAATTAAATATATAACATGCAAGCCAAGTTGTAAATTTTTCCTTACCTGAAAGTTCATTTGGGATTTCTTGTTTCCCTGAAGGTTAGTTACACCTTTTTTTGTCGAGGTTAAAGAGTTTTAGGCTTGCATTCTTGGAATGCAAAATGGTGGTTAAAACATCTGTAATTGTATGGGCAGTTTTTTAAAATTGATGGTGTAGCCTTGAGATATATGGTCATCCATGGTACTAGTTCTCTTCTATTATCATAGTTGCTAATTTTTCCCTACCTCCCCATTTTCATAAATATAGAGACCTAACAAAATGCAAACATGATTAATGCATGTTAAATTGTTTTATGTCAATCCTTAAAACACATGTAATGCACTAAATGATACTTAATCCTCCCTACTGTTTAGAAGGTTGTTGCACTTCATGTTACCATTGCATTTATACCTTTGTTCTGTTCCACTGAGTTCCCCTTTAGGTAGGGAGGAGAGTGGGGAAAGGAAACACTTGGCAAAAACAAAACTGTATTTGCAAAAATGAAAATGTTTTAAGACTTTTTTTAAAACTACAACTAAAATATATTTAACATTTTATAAATTTGATGTGATCATTGATTAATTACAAAATAGAACAATAGAAAAAAGGAATAACTCAATTGAGTGGATTTATTTTGTAAGTTGGAATGTAATTGATCGACAATGTTGCCAAGCCTATGCCATATGAAGATCTGTATCTAAATACTCATTGTTAATAAGGAAGATGTATTCAAGCTCAAAACTGAGACTGTTGAATATATGAGCTTCCATGTTAAGAAATTTGGTATTGTGTCATGTTTGATGCAGATTTGTCTTGGTATCATAGAACCATTAAAATTACTATTACCCAATTTTTAAATATAGTGTGAATGCAACACAAATAACAGATGACTACTACTTTTTTGGATAGTGTTATATTTGCATGAAGTGCAAGTCATGTTGCCAATTCTTAAAAGTATTTTACATTGTTTTTCCAATTCCAAAATAGAGGGCGAGTTGTTCTCAAATGATAAATGAATATAGGCAGATAGGCGTATCCCTTGAACCTCCTATGTATTGTAATCTACCTATATTCATTTATCATCCGAGGACAAATTTCCCTCTATTTTGGAACTGGAAAAACAATGTAAAATAGTTTTAAAAATTGGCAACATGACTTGTACTTGATGCAAATATAGCACTGTCTGAAAAAGTAGTAATCATCTATTATTTGTGATGTATTAACACTATATTTAAAAACTAAGTAATAGTAATGCTAATGGTTCTATGATATCAAGACAAATCTACATCAAACAAGACAAACTACCAAATTTCCAAACATGGAAGCCTATATATTCACCAGTCTCATTTTTTGAGCTTGAATACATCTTCCTTATTAACAATGAGTAATTAGATACAAATCTTCGTATGGCATAGGCTTGGCAACATTGTCGATCGATTACATTCCAACTTACAAAATAAAGCCACTCAATTGAGTTATTCTTTTTTTCTATTGTTCTATTATGTAATTAATCAATGATCACATCAAATTTATAAAATGTTAAATATATTCTAACTGTACAGTTTAAAAAAAAGTCTTATAACATTTTTATTTTTGCAAATACAATTTTGTTTTTGCCCAGTGTTTCCTTTCCCCACTCTCCTCCCTACCCAAAGGGGAACTCAGTGGAACAGAACAAAGGTATAAACGTAATGGTAACATGAAGTGCAACAACCTTCTAAATAGTAGGGAGGATTAAGTATCATTTAGTGCATTGCATGTGTGTTAAGGATTGACATAAAACAATTTAACAAGCATTAATCATGTTTGCATTTTTTTAGGTCTATGTATTTATGCAAATGGGGAGGTAGGGAAAAATTAGCAACTATGATAATAGAAGAGAACTAGTACCATGGATGACCATATATCTCAAGGCTACACCATCAGTTTAAAAAAAACTACCCATACAATTACAAATGTTTTAACCACCATTTTGCATTCCAAGAATGCAAGCCTAAAACTCTTTAACCTCAACAAAGAAAGGTGTAACTAACCTTCATGGAAACAAGAAATCCCAAATGAACTTTTAGGTAAGGAAAAATTTATAACTTGGCTTGCATTTTATACATTTAATTTTACATAGAGAATCACCTTTTATCCTTCTAACTTTTTAAGGTGCTCAAACTTCATTGTAGCACTGACATGGTATATCAACATTAAAATTTGTCATTTGAAGCCCTCTTAACCACGAGGACACACTTCTTTTTCCCTATCCAAATACTTGCCCAAGGTGGATGTTCTGAGACAACTTGGTAGCTTGCCCTACTATACAAGGTCCTTGCAGCAACACCATCTTTATATGCTCAAAGGACTAGGTATTCAAAACCCCAGAGAAATGCCATAAAATCACATGCTTTAAGTAAAATTATTGCAACCTTTCTCCTCTTGCATGCATAAGTGTTGCTCCCCATTATTATATGAAAGAGTGAGTACTGCATTAAAACAGTGGTAATTTACCTAGAGTTCTCTCATATAGCTATACCACTAACATAGAGATATTTCATTGCTCCTCCTAAATGGAATAGGACATCCTTATTTGTATATGTTTGTTACATCCATGACACCAACTGTTTTCTACCTGGTCTCATTGGCCAATCCATGATCCATAGTATCATAATTAGTTTCAAAAACAAACCAAACATACCTACAGGCACATTTCTTGGCTAAATGTTATTATTGCAAGAAAAGGTGTGGTAGTTAGTGAAAAGGTAAAATACCTACAAGTAATTAACCTTCTGAATAGATGTAGCATTCCTTTCCATCCACAAGTCTCATGACAAATAAGTATTTTACCAAAACATTAAGAGTCGAGACTCAGTGTTAAGTACATATTGTTGATGAATAATAACAAACTGCCAAAATAGTGTCAAGTAGGTTTTATCAAATATGTATAAACTTGATTTGAATTATAAATCAAATAGTAAATGTTAAATTCTTTAGCATCCATAAAATTCTAATCTTCAAATTTCTATGCAATAAGTGCCTTTCATTTGGTTTTATTTATTTGCCTCTTTTGATGAATGCCACACTTAGATAAATCAGAAGCCATTCAGTGAAGTGAAGTGAAGCCCTAAGACTATTAGATGCAGAAGGGGAGCAAGATTGAGGAATGGTAATGAGGGGAGGGTTAACAAATCATTCCCATGGAAAGAATGAGAATTCAAGGTAATAAGTGTAACGCCCTGCCACACAACCCTAGAGGAAGTTGCAACAACTACTTAAATAGGCTAATTTTTTTTTTGTTTAAGTACAATTAATAAGCAACTTCTTGAACTAATGCCAACAACCTCTAAGGTTACGAGATAGAGGTTATATAGAACCTCAACAAAAAACATGAACTTAAACCATGTCATTCATTTACTTAATAATTTAAACACATACATTCAATTAAGATAATTTACATCAAGCATAAAGATAACTTCCCATTTCATTAATCCATTCATTAAACAATAAGATTACAACTCTCATTCCCTGAATGAGGTAAGTTCAAAAAACATATTTACAATTACAACTTCCACCTTGATAACAATTGAGGGGTAAAATAATACAAGATCAACTGAAACGAAATAAAGCAAGAACTGCAACCGAGTCCCACGAGCTCTCCAACTGGAAATCTCATCCACATGAACATGAAGATAGCCCAACGGATTTAGGTGCATGCCACCCAACCAAGTGGAACCCAAAGGCCCACCCCCTGTGCTAGGAGATAGTAACCAAGAATCCTCGCCAAGACCACCTACCACTAGACATAGACCACACCAAAACTAAACCAAACTGAAACAACCAAACACATGAACCTCACAAGTATAACACAAGTACATCACAAGTACAACTCATATACCACACAAGTACAACATGATTACAACTCTACATGGTCACATTGCTTCCAAAAATAAAGCAGATCAAGTATGTTACAAGAACCATACACATTGAACCAAACTACCAACTGTTGTCCTAGACAAAGTGTCATCAGACAGTTCGTCATGGGTTGTCCTTTGGGAATCTTCATAGGCTCCGACCCCCACTAAGGGTTATCTTGGTGGCCTCAACCGAATCCTGACCCCCATACTCCCTCATGCGGAATCAAATACCTTTCGTATAGACAAGATAGATGACCTTGCCATTCTAGGCCTTCCCACTCATCCCAAGTCTAAACAAGCCCTTGTGTCTATGAGTGAGGCATAATTATCTTGATTAGTGTGAAGTACCACCTAACTTCTAAGTTTTGTTTTAATTATCACTTGATTAAACCACCTCCGAAGGTTTCCTAGTTTACCTCTTTGGGCTCTGGCCCCTACGGAAGCCACTCTTCTACTTGACAACACATATACCATCCAAACTCCAAGGGTAGCAAAGTGCAAACAAACAAGATACCACGACCATCCTTTCTTAGGAGGCAACATAAGTTCAAACCCTCTCCAAACACTGGAGGTAACAAGGTAACCGAGTCACTCCTGACAAGGAGGCACAATTCACGAAATCCACTCCTAAACCAAGGAGGTACAAAACATCCCCATTCGTGAAAGCCGGTACTAACATAGGCATAACCTCATGCACTACCCAAGAGAATTCACCATAGGTTGACATCACAAACGACAACCCCCAACCTCTACGGTCCTCTGGAAGACTTACAATAAAAAGGTACTTAACCCATTTCCCAAGACATGAACACGAAACACATATTCACTGAAGGCACCAAAAAAGAACTGCCTTTGGATATTCTAAATCCATTTCCTCACTTCATTCAGTAATCTATGGCATCAATAACACTTAATTTGACAACATCTCTTTCAGACAAGGTATGAAATTTAAACCAACATTTCCTTCTCTAATTGCGTTTAAAGTAATGTTACATGGATATTTACTTCTAAGATTCAGAAAATAACATTAACAAATAAATAGTTGTTTCCCTTGTTCAACATAATTATTTCAAATTAATTTGCTCATCTACTTAACATATCCCTTACTATCTCCAATACTGATCTATCAAATTTAAACTTTTAAAACAATCTAATATTTTGTCTATTTAATTTAACACAAAATATCCCGATTCCACTTAATTTTTGCTATCCTTTAAATCATTATTCATTGATTAAATCAATATTTCTTTTACTTTTTTTACAATAAGATTAGTGAAATATTTAAAAATTATCTAACTCAAAATAATTCTTCCAAATAAATGTATATCCAAAAAAATACACATATTTAATTGCTTAATTATAATATATTTTAATACTTAATAACATATAATAAAATATTAAATATTAATATATAAATATTAACATTTAATATTATAAAGATATAATATTCAAGGGTGATCCCACAATAGTGGTTTACAATTTTTGGGCAAACTGGACACTGATATTATTATTTCTAACTAAATTTTCAATACGGGCACCTATAGCGGCTAAACCGTGAGGAATTTGAAGATGATGCAAACTAGAGTCTCATCACATTTTGTCTGTAGATTCTAAAAATATTTTTTTCAAATTTTTTGGTATATGATTTCACTTCTTTTTCAATCTCCCACAAAAACTGGTTTTTTTCATAAATCAACATTTTTAAAAAGTGACGCTCACCGTATACAACATAAATTTTTTTTGTATGAAGAATAAAATTCTATTTTTTTCGAATTTAGATTTGTAACTATGATATCTAGCACTTTCATTTGGTCTCATAGTTTTTTATTGAATATTTTTTCCTTAATAGAGTTTCAAAGTCAAACCAATTGCAATTCAGACATAGGCAGACTGTATACAACATAACTTTTTTTGTATGTATCAAAATTCAATTTTATTTTTTTTGATGGATCAAGGACACCAATACCCAGCATGAAAATATTTTTAATTATTTTTTTTTGATATTTTTCTATTTTTCCACATGTACAAAACAAAGAGCTTGATTTTCGGTGAAAAACCTATGTTTAATAAAACTAAAAAAACACATACATAATAAAACCAAAACATATTAAAATTATATTCATGGGATAGATAATTTTGAGGACTACCATAATCACTTGAAATAAATTTTAAATGAATTCATTTGATCCCCCAAAAGGTAAATCAAAAGTGATTTTTTATCAACATTTTGACAGGTGTAAAGGAGACACATTTATAGGTGTGGTTTAAAACTAGCAAGGTTCTATCCAAGGGGGTTTGATCTAAGGTGGTTTGATCAAACCCTCTTCAATTGGAATCCTTAAAATGGAACTTTTAAAGGCTTAAATCATTATATTTTCTAAAAATATGTGATTTTAGCATAAATCAGTTCCTCTCAGAAATTGTAAACCAGCTTTGTGGGATCACCCTGAAGTAATAAAATATATTTTATTTATAAAACGGAGGGAAAAAAGGGATTTTGGAGCGCGTGTTGTCCTTGGGCCGCGCATCTTTTAGGGTCGACCGTGTTTTCCTTTCCGTGGCTGCGCAGACCTCCACAGGCGGTGGCGTTTGCATACAGGCGGTGGTGGAAATGCCGCCAAGGGTGGCACTAGCGGAGGGAGGGCGTTGGTGGAGGGAGGCAGAGGTGGGGGTTTACAACGCGGGCGGCGCTGACCACCAACATTGGTGGCGCAGGCTGCACAGTGCGTGCAGGCTGCGGGGAGTGCTGGGTGTGCTCCCCATGCCGCTTCCCATGGGGGCGGCGGTGGGGTGAGCCCCTAGCCACCCAACAAACCAATTTTATTATTTTATTTTTCTTTACAGTATTTTTGACTGTCATTTTTTTTTTTTTTTGGAATGAAAATAAAACCCACAAGCAAAAAAATACAGCCTTTAAAAGAATTCAAAATTTAATAAAATTTTGCTAGCATTACTTTACTAGGGCAAGTATATAAAATAAATTAGAATATATGTACATATATACTCATATATTCATTTACCCATATTGAAAACTAAACAAATTGAAGAACACAAAGACTAAAAACAATAATTTACATTCAAGTATATATTTTAAATTTTGGAAACACTCTAATCCTAACTAGGTTTTCCTCCAAATTGAAAAACAACACAAGATCCCAATTGATTTATTTTGCAATCAAACAACAGATTCAAAGCTTTCCAACAACACTCACAATTAAAATTTTAAAAGAAACTCATTTAAAAGAAACATGAACCTGTTTTATTTGCAGTTGAGTGAAGACCCTATTGATGCCTTGATTCCCTCTTTAGATCCTCAGATTCTTCAAGCTTTAATCCAAAAACCCACAATTTGAACAATTTCTTCCTCTTCTCTTTTAATTTTTTTTTCTCCAAAAACTCCATAACCCAAACTTGCCAAGAAATTCAAAGATAATGAAAATTTTCTCAAAAATCCTACAACCACCCTCATTAATTCTCCAAAACAGAAAAAAATGCAAATTATTTCTTTTCAAATTTTTGAATTTACAAATTGCTAAATTGGAATTTTAATGCATTTCTTTTATTTCCATTTTCGAATCAAATATGCATTTCCAAAATGAATGATCTTACCCATCTCAACACAAATACTTTTGATTAATTAATTAATATAATTGATCTACAACGAGATTAAATTATTTATTATTTAAATTAAATTAATTAATTAATTAAATTTCATTTCAAACATAAAACTAGATTAATTCACTCACCCACATAACTGCAAAGCATATACTTTAAAATCTTTCTAACTTCCATAAATAAACTGAAACAAGACAATTTAAACAATATAAAACAACTAGACCACACTATGACCGATGACACGCTATGACTAGGGTGACGACTTGGCACATAATCCTAGCTACTATCTCTCAATCAAATACTGTTGACATTGGACACGCTCAAACCTATGAGACCAGGTGGAGTCGATGTCATGTACTTGTCAACCTGTGAACAAAGAGTATATCCACATATAAACATATGTCATAATTAAAACACACCGTGAAGAGGAAATCACGGGATCGTAGGGCACTCGCAAGCGAGTGATGCAATATCGTCCCCTTCACTAATACAATGTAACTAACTGACAATCTAACATAGTGATATAATTCAAAGCATAAAACATCTTTAATTCAAACATCCATAATGTTAATCTCAAAACATGCCAAAATGATAACATCAAATTAAAACACCATCACATCAAAAGATAACATTAATGTCATTTTATAGATAGCGATCAAATAGCAGCCAGGTACCATAGTCAAGGTACTAACAGAAAGTACAACATAACAAAGCATAACACTGTTCGATCAAAAGGACAAAACAAAGGGGTATTACATCCTCCCCCCCTAGGGTTAGGCTTACTTCTGGAAGCCTGCAATTCAGTAGGGATATAATTCCCTCAAACAAACTGCATACAAATCAAAACCTTGACCCCTGAGGCCGAGCATCCTGCATTGGATGACCAACCCCAAAAGTCTCAATGACAACTCCCTGATACCTAGGCTGACGGTTATCAACCACAACATAAGCTCGATGAGATCTACCTGCATCACCAACTGTCGGCTCAAATGCCGCTGGTCCTTGAGAAAACCCAGATGTGCCCCTGTTGGGACACATTCTAGCTATGTGACCTTGTTGGCCACAAGAAAAACACCTTGTACCTCTGCCATAACCTCTACCTCTAGATGGTGCGCTAGACTACTGTGCACTGTCCTTGAAAGTAGACTATGAACCTTGAGCTGACTAATCATAGCTGAAACGTTTTGCACGCCTCCAGTTCCTGTTCTTCCTGGGTGAAGAACCACCATCATCCTGACAAGGCTGAGAGTCCTTACGCTTCCCAAGTGCACTCTCTTGCTGCTGACCACTCTAAGATGGTCCCTGCTGAGATCAAGAAGGTGCACCTCCCTGAGGCTGCCCTCCTCTAGCACTAGATCCTGCTACTGAACTGCTACCAACCTGCACTCCTATGTGACCTCCAAGTGCCATACTCAGATTCTCCTCAATAAGGTGTGCTTTCTCCACTTCCATATCCATGGTCTTAGGTTCAAAAACCCTCACACCATCGCTAAGACGAGCATTTAAGCCCCTGACAAAATGGTGCACTAACATGCTCTCATCGTCACCAATCCCTGCATACTGTTTGAGCTTGTAAAAACGTCGCTCATACTGCTCAACAGATAATGCCATTTGACGCAAAGCATGGAACTCGTCGCCTTGACGCTGACACCAATTCTTAGATAAGAATCGAGCTCTAAATCTCTCTAAGAAGATCTCCCAAGATGCAATATGAATATCAATATGGAGCTTCTGCTCCTCTAGTCTCCACCATGTGGATGCAAACCCTCTCAATTGCATGATGGCATAACAAGCTCTGGTGTTACTGCCATACGGATGCATGGAAAAACACCTATCTAGGTCTATAAGCACGGTCTCGGCCTCTAAACCCGTACCTGATCCATCATATAATGGAGGATGCCCCCTGAGTAGGTCCCTCATGTGTAACTCCGACTGGGGTGGAGCTTCCCTCACCACAAGGTTAACCTGAACCTCTACTTGCCTCGGACTGAGGAGTGCCAAAGCATCCTCAATCGCTCTACGCATAGCCTCAATCCCTGTTGGATCCTACAGACGATCCCTGACCCCTGGTGCATTATGAGATGCTAGAGGTTCTTTTTGATCAAGAACAACTGATACCCGAGGAGGAGAGTCATGCTGACTCCCACCTCGACCACCTATACGGCCATGTCCATGCCCTCTACCTCTTCCGCGTTTGGGAGGCATAATCCTACATAGACACTTCAAGGTATTAGGCAAGGTACACAACTCAAAAACCTAAACAACTAAAATCTTAATGGCTCCATCATAATCCCAGAGTACCCAGTGTTTAAACCTAGGCTCTGATACCATGTGTAATGCCCCACCACACAACCCTAGAGGAAGTTGCAACAACTACTTAAACAGGATAATTTTTTTTTTGCTTAAGTACAATTAATAAGCAACTTCTTGAACTAATGCCAACAACCTCTAAGGTTACGAGATAGAGGTTATATAGAACCTCAACAAAAAACATGAACTTAAACCATGTCATTCATTTACTTAATAATTTAAACACATACATTCAATTAAGATAATTTACATCAAGCATAAAGATAACTTCCCATTTCATTTATCCATTCATTAAACAATAAGATTACAACTCTCATTCCCTGAATGAGGTAAGTTCAAAAAACATAATTACAATTACAACTTCCACCTCGATAACAACTGAGGGGTAAAATAATACAAGATCGACTAAAATGAAATAAAGCAAGAACTACAACTGAATCCCACGAGCTCTCCAACTAGAAATCTCATCCACATGAACATGAAGATAGGCCAATGGATTTAGGTGCACGCCACCCAACCAAGTGCAACCCAAAGGCCCACCCCCCGTGCTAGGAGATAGTAACCAAGAATCCTCACCAAGACCACCTACCACTAGACACAGACCACACCAAAACTAAACCAAACTGAAACAACCAAACACATGAACCTCACAAGTATAACACAAGTACATCACAAGTACAACTCATATACCATGCAAGTACAACATGAGTACAACTCTACATGGTCACATTGCTTCTAGAAATAAAGCAGATCAAGTATGTTACGAGAACCATACACATTGAACCAAACTACCAACTATTGTCCTAGACAGAGTGTCATCACACAGTTCGTCATGGGTTGTCCTCTGGGAATCTTCATAGGCTCCGGCCCCCACTAAGGGTTATCCTGGTGGCCTCAATCGAATCCCGACCCCCATACTCCCTCATGCGGAATCAAATACCTTTCGTACAGACAAGATAGATGACCTTGCCATTCTAGGCCTTCCCACTCATCCCAAGTCTAAATGAGCCCTTGTGTCTATGAGTGAGGCATAATTATCTTGATTAGTGTGAATTACCACCTAATCTTCTAAGTTTTTTTTAATTATCACTTGATTAAACCATCTCTGAAGGCTTCCCAGTTTACCTCTTTGGGCTCTGGCCCCTACGAAATCCACTCTTCTACTTGACAACACACATACCATCGAAACTCCAAGGGTAGCAAAGTGCAAACAAACAAGATACCACGACCATCCTTTCTCAAGAGGCAACATAAGTTCAAACCCTCTCCAAACACTGGAGGTAATAAGGTAACCGAGCCACTCCTGACAAGGAGGCACAACTCACGAAATCCACTCCTAAACCAAGGAGGTACAAAATATCCCCATTCGTGAAAGCCAGTACTAATAGACATAACCTCATGCACTACCCAAGAGAATTCACCATAGGTTGACATCATAAACGACAACCCCAACCTCTACGGTCCTCTGGAAGACTTACAATAAAAAGGTACTTAACCCATTTCCCAAGACATGAACATGAAAGACATATTCACTGAAGGCAACAAAAAAGAACTACCTTTGGATATTCTAAATCCATTTCCTCACTTCATTCAGTAATCTATGGCATCAATAACACTTAATTTGACAACATCTCTTTCAGACAAGGTATGAAATTTAAACCAACATTTCCTTCTCTAATTGCATTTAAAGTAATGTTACATGGATATTTACTTCTAAGATTCAAAAAATAATGTAAACAAATAAATAGTTGTTTCCCTTGTTCAACATAATTATTTCAAAATAATTTACTCATCTACTTAACATATCCCTTATTATCTCCAATACTGATCTATCAAATTTAAACTTTTAAAACAATCTAATATTTTGTCTATTTAATTTAACACAAAATATCCTGATTCCACTTAATTTTTGCCATCCTTTAAAACATTATTATTGATTAAATCAATATTTCTTTTATTTTTTTACAATAAGATTAGTGAAATATTTAAAAATTATCTAACCCAAAATAATTCTTCCAAATAAATGTATATCCAAAAAAATACACATATTTAATTGCTTAATTATAATATATTTTAATACTTAATAACGTATAATAAAATATTAAATATTAATATATAAATATCAACATTTAATATTATAAAGATATGATATTCAAGTAATAAAATATATTTTATTTATAAAACGGAGGGCAAAAGGGATTTTGGGGCGCGTGTCGTCCTTGGGCCGCACGCCTTTTAGGGTCGGTCGTATTTTCCTTTCCGTGGCCGTGCGGACCTCCACAGGCGGCGGCGTTTGCATACATGTGGCGACGGAAAAGCTGCCAAGGGCGACACTAGTAGAGGGAGGGCACTGGCGGAGGGAGGCAGAGGTGGGGGTTTACAACGCAGGCGACGCTGGCAGCGCTGACCACCAACATTGGTGGCGCAGGCTATGGGGTGTGTTGGGTGCGCTCCCCATGCCGCTTCCCATGGGGGCGGCAGTGGGGTGAGGCCCCAACCCCCCAACAAACCAATTTTATTATTTTATTTTTCTTTATAGTATTTTTGACTGTCATTTTATTTTTATTTTTTTCGAAATGAAAATAGAACTCAGAAGCAAAAAAATACAGCCTTTAAAAGAATTCGAAATTTAATAAAATTTTGCCAGCATTACTTTACTAGGGAAAGTATATAAAATAAATTATAATATATGTACATATATACTCATATATTCATTTACCCATATTGAAAACTAAACAAATTGAAGAACACAAAGACTAAAAACAATAATTTACATCCAAGTATATATTTTAAATTTTGGAAACACTCTAATCCTAACCAGGTTTTCCTCCAAATTGAAAAAAAATACAAGATCCCAATTGATTTATTTTGCAATCAAACAACAAATTCAAAGCTTTTCAACAACACTCACAATTAAAATTTTAAAAGAAACATGAACCTGTTTTATCTGCAGTTGTGTGAAGACCCTGTTGATGCCTTGATTCCCTCTTCAGATCCTCAGATTCTTCAAGCTTTAATCCAAAAACCCACAATTTGAACAATTTCTTCCTCTTCTTTTTTAATTTTTTTTTCTCCAAAAACTCCATAACCCAAACTTGCCAAGAAATTCAAAGATAATAATTTTTTTCTCAAAAATCCTACAGCCACCCTTATTAATTCTCCAAAACAGAAAAAAATGCAAAAGTCTTTCTTTTCAAATTTTTGAATTTACAAATTGCTAAATTGGAATTTTAATGCATTTCTTTTATTTCCTTTTTCGAATCAAATATGCATTTCCAAAATGAATGATCTTACCCATCTCAACACATACTTTTAATTAATTAATTAATATAATTGATCTACAACAAGATTAAATTAATGAATCAATTAAATTTCATTTCAAACATAAAACCAGATTAATTCACTCACCCACATAACTGCAAAGCATATACTTTAAAATCTTTCTAACTTTCATAAATAAACTGAAACAAGACAATTTAAACAATATAAAACAACTGGACCACACTATGACTGACGACACGCTATGACTAGGGCGACGACTTGGCACAAAATCCTAGCTACTATCTCCTAATCGAATACTGTTGGCATTGGACACGCTCAAACCTGTGAAACTAGGTGGAGTTGATGTCATGTACCTATCAACTTGTGAGCAAAGAGTATATCCACATATATAAACATGTCATAATTAAAACACACCGTGAAGAGGAAATCACAGGATCGCAGGGTGCTCGCAAGTGAGTGATGCGATACCGTCCCCTTCACCAATACAATGTAACTAACTGACATTCTAATATACTGATATAATTCAAAGCATAAAACATCTTTAATTCAAACATCCATAATGTTAATCTCAAAACATGCCAAAATGATAACAACAAATTAAAACACCATCACATCAAAAGATAACATTAACGTTGCTTTATAGATAGCGATCAAATAGCAGCTGGGTACCATGGTCAAGGTACTAACAGAAAGTACAACATAATAGAGCATAACACTGTTCGATCAAAAGGACAAAACGGAGGGGTATTACAATAAGTGATTTTTTTTAACATTTGACATAATCTTGTTTGTGGATTTTATATTTGATACATGTACAATAAATAAGGCTACATCTAATACTGAGAAGTACAAGGCATCATATCCCTAAAATGGTAAACAATCACAAATCAAGCACAATAATCTCCTTGTAACACCCAAAATTTACACTAGGGCAAAAACACAACTAACAATTTTTTTTTGAACAATATTACAATATACTAATATTTAAAAACCATACACTACATGGTACATGAAATGTGTATAGAGCGACGTTGCTTGTGCAACATTGTCATTGACATGTCGCTCGAGAGTGGGGTAATGAAATAAAAATGATTTTGGATTGACTCCAAACATGGGGTTTACAATACTCTCAATTCACTTTTGCATAATAGTTTATGCCCTTGTTAGACCTCCATGGTATGGGTTCTCACCAGTGATAAATTTAAGAAACCCCCCTAACAAAAAGATGTAAAATCTTGGCGAATCTTTCATTTTTTTATGAAAAAATATTAATTTCTATTGACGAATATTTCCTTTTTTTCAATTTTATTGGTAATTTTTTTCACATCACTAAAATTTTGTAGAAAATATTGGTGAATCTTGAAAAATAATAGGAAAGTGCATTAATTATGATGGTGAATCCTTCCAATCCAAAAAAATTATTCTAATGGAAAAATAGGGGCCCGATGGTGGAAATTATCAATGGGTTTAAGGTTAGACTATAATATTTAATTGTTGCCATTGATTTAAAATATAATCTAACAACCTTTAATGTATTCTACAAGGTAAAATGTACCCAGAATTTTTAATGCTTTCGGTAGCTGAAATTTATTTTGGATCATTTATCTAACAACCCTCATTGTATTCTAAAAGGTAAATTGTACCCATGATTTGTAATGCTCATGGGGCTTGAAATTTCTTTTGGATTGTTGATCTTATAAGATCAACGATCCAAAAGGAGTTTCAAGTCCCATGAGCATTACAAATCTTGGGTACATTTTACCTCACAAAATACAATGAGGGCTATTAGATTATGTTGTAAATCAATGGTGGAAACTAGAGATTGGAAATATGGCCCTAAAGAAACTAATAATTATGATACATTATTAGCGAATTAATATAGATTTCTACTATAACTTATAAAATTTAGGCGAATCTAACTAATCATGTATCTAACGTTGTGGTGATTTTTTGAGTTAATTTTTTTTAATAAAATAAATTATTTGGCGATTTAAATGAGACTATAATAAAAATTTGTAAAAATTTGGCGATTCAAGTCATGTTATAGCTAAAACTATTAGCCAATTTTGGATTCCCAAATTTCAACTATTAGCCAATTGGTGAATATTAGCCACTAAAAAAAGCATTGGTTCTCACATGGTCCGAGATGCATAAAACTATCATCAATTTAATTTACTATCATTCCAAAAAGTTATACGATGGAACACTATTTTACTTGTTAGCCCTACCCCTTTTTGTCATACATATGATATTGCTAAAAACCCACATAGAACATTTCACCATGAGATTTCATTATGCAAGTAATTAAATATTTAAAATCTACATGATAATTATTAAAACCCCATTGTTGTTTAATTATTATTCTTAGTATTTAAATATTATTGTTATTATTATTTGGTAAGTGCTACCAAGGGAGTAGCTCCCATATTATAAGATCCAAACAAAAGAACAGTTTAAATACATACCCTTGCCACAAGGGGTGCACCATGTCAACAACTGTGTTGACCAGATTTCCTACTTGACAAACAGAAAGCCATACAAACACCAGAAACAACACCCACCCAATTGGGTGTGAAACATATCACATGGTTTCATTTTTCCCTCCGGTCAATGCAGATCCCATGGACTTTAGAAGTTGAAGTTTGGTAGAAGGAAATTTGTTTCACTTGACCTCTGTCCATGCTTGTTCAGGCAAATGTGTGGAATTCAAATCCTTTCAATTTGCTTCCGAAAGTGAACTTACAGAAGATGGTTTTGCAGGAATCATCACAGACTCAGAGGAATGTAGGCGTGAAATCGCTGGGTCAGAATCTGGGTTTACAACCGGAGAGGGAAGTGCATTACCATCCACAAAACTGACACCCAATGAATCGCCAACCACTGATCCGCAACCCGAAGAACCCCCAAGAATTGGAGTGAGCAGAGCAGAAGGGGGAGAGATAGGAGACATCTCAGGAGTGGCCTTTGAGCTAGAAAAGACATCCTTTACATTTGATTCAATGACATAGTGACCCAAATCAACCCCTAACCACCACGTAGGGGTGTTGGTGGCACTGTTACTACGCAAATAAGTGTGCTTCTTGTTGCATTTAAAGGTGTTGTGAGCAGTTGAAAAACATTTCCTGCATCTGAATGGGATCTTTTCATAATCTATAGGCTGCCTGCAACGTCAATCCCCAACTTTCAAATAGATTTCCTCTGGAAGGCCTTTGGTTAAATTGATTTCAATGCATAAACGGGCATAGGTAGAATTTTCAAAATTGATTGTTTCTTTGGAAATGTTGTGGTATTTTCCCATACCATTGGCAATTGCTTTCAGACAAGTAATTTCCCAAAATTGTAGGGGTAGGTAGGGCAATCTTACCCAAAGAAATACAGAGGAGAAAGACTCTGATCGAGGATCAAAAGCAAGAAACCATGGCTTGGTGCATAGGAAATCGCCTTGATAGAACCATGGGCCAGCGTTCAAAATTAACTCCTTGTCATTCGATGATTCAAACTCGAGGATGAAGAAACCCTTCACACAAGGATAAATGTATATTTCCACCTCCATGTGCTCTTTCCAATTTTTGCTTATCCAAGAGTGTAGGTCGCATAATTTTGGCCAAACTTTCATGAATCTGCAAATTAGGGCATGCTCCTTCAAATAATCTTCTCTGTCGTCGGTGGTGGCTTCTAGAAAAATTTCTGGTATAGATTCTGAGTGGCGGAAGGCAAGAGGGGAAGGAACGACACAGTCAGGAGCACCTAGCGATTAAGGAGAATCCCCATCCGTTGCACCAAGGCAACCTTAAATTTTAGGCGCTACACAATAGGTGGAGGCTCCGAGACAGGTTTTTCGTGCACGCCTGGAGCTAGCAAAGACCCCCGCTCTAGTAGAATGGATGCCTCCATGGACGAATGTGGAAGATCGCCATCAACAGACGAATGTAGGGCTCTGGAGTTTTTTGGAGCAGTGCGAGCCATCTGTAAAATATTATGACAAGATAGTCTAATTTAACCCAAAAAATAGTATTTAATTATTAAAAGACCAATTAATATGTATCTAATATCTATATATTTATTTTCTAAAGAATAAATTTAAAAGTTATAAGATTAAGGAATAATTTATAAAAATAAAACACATTTTAAATTCCTTAACATTTACATATTATTAATTTAAGAGAAGGAATTTAAATAAGGATATAATATCTTTTAAGGAATTCCCAATATTACATGATGTATACCCCTAAATATATCCTTATTTGAAGTTATAAATCTTTTATAAGGTATGGGAATATATTCCCCTGTCTTTATTTTGTCGAGAGGCAATCTACAGTGAAAGCAAAATCTTGGTTAACATTTTTGACTTTTAAAAAAAAGTTGACAGGAAGTTGCAAGTATTAGAAGTGGAAAAGGCACAAAATTAAATGCTAAAGAAATTTAAATACCAGTTCAAATTTCAGCTTTTTGTTCAAAATGTTGCAAAATCTAATGGGGATTTTGGATTTGCATGTAGGAGGAGCTTGCTGATACGGGAACCTATACAACACCGGGTACGAGACCAACATGGCGGTGCTCAGCACAACTCTATTAAATGACGAGGTGTCTTGATATATGCATTTTCTGGTACGACACGAGGATCTGCAAAGAAAAATCATGGAGGAGGAGAGCAAAGCGGAGTAGGGTTTGGCACAAAAAAAACTCTTTTGGATCCATTGTCCAGCTATATGTTTGGAGAAGTTTAAATTAATTTTTCTTTTTTTGGGTTTTTTCATTCAATCTTTTCCATTGTCATTTGGGTTTTTCTAATGATTTATAGGTTAGATTTGTCCAATTTTTCTTTTTCCATACAAATCATATTCCAATCTTAGTAGTTTTATGGCTTTATCTTTGTATGTAAACAGGGAATACTCCAGTTGGGTATACGCAAACTTATCCTCCACCACCGCAGGGCTTTCTTCCCTCCCCAAGGAGGACCTCCTTTTGAGACAAAATCTAAAGGCAATAATAAAAGCTTTTGTTTTGGTTAAGTTCAATGAACCCCTTAGTTAGGACTATGATTATGTTGGGATGCTGGGGTGCTTTACCTTTTGTTTGTTTGTGGTTACTGCTTTCTCGGTGATGTGAAATTGATGATGAGTTTGATTATTTCCATTCTCATGATGTATATTTAGGTATTTGTCTTAGAGAATTGTATTTTTTTTCTTTACCCTAATATATATTTAGTTTTAGATGGTCATGGACAATTTATGAAGGAGGATTCAAACCTACTGTAGAGGATTCTTCCAAATATCAGGGTTTTACTTTTAACAGAATATTGATATCGGAGGAGATTGAAGATTCTTTCAAATATCAAGGTTTTATTAAATTAGAAAATCAAGTGCAAAAGAAATATTCTAAATTTACAATTTCATATAAAATTAGTTTCTAAATTAAATGTAATTTTTTTTTTCTAAATTTTAGAAAATTAATTGCAAAAGAAATATTCTAAATTTATTATTCATATAAAAGTAATTTTTAAATTAGATATATAAAAAAAGTTTCTAAATTTTAGAATATTAAATGCAAAAGAAATATTCTAAATTTATTATTTCATACAAAAGAAGTTTTTAAATTAGACTTAAATTTTTTTCAAATTTTAGAAAATCAAGTGCAATTTTTTTTCTTTCTAAATTTACTATATTTCATATAAAAGGAGTTTTTAAATTAGACACAAAAAGAAGTTTCTAAATTTTAGAAAATTAAGTGCAAAAGAAATATTCTAAATTTATTATTTCATATAAAAGTAGTTTTTAAATTAATACACTTTAAAATATACATTAAATTAAAAAATATTCAAGATATTTTTAAAACAACATATCCTTTAAGTTTTTATATAAATTTATTTAACTAATTTTTTAACAAAAAGTAATAATTATTAATAAAGATATGATATAAAAAATATGTTAAAGTTATTTCTAAAATTTTAAAAAATAAGAATGAAAGAACTTTCTTAAATTTACTATTGCATATGAAAGTAAGTTAATTTTAATTAACTTAAAATAAAAAAATATTTAAAATCTTTTCAAAAGTTCTAAATTAATGTGTTTAATATTAGAAAATTAAATAAAAAGAAAATATCTTAAATTTACTATTACATATAAAAATGTGTTTCTAAATTAAAATATTTAAAACCTAAAAATATTTAACAATTGAAAACATTAAATACAAGAAAAATCATTCATATTATAATTAAGGTTATACGATTAGGGTTTAATTTAGATTAGGGTTTGATAAGGGTTAAGGTTTGATAAGGCCTAAGATTAGGGTTCAATTATTGTTACAATTTAATTAGGGCTACGATTCAATTAAGGTCAACGTTATGGCTAGGATTCAAGTTTTCTTAGAGTTTAATTAGATTTAGTGTTAGAGTTTAATTAGGGTTAGTGTTCACTTAAGGTTAGGGTTAGGGTTTAATTAACATTCAATTTGGTTAGGGTTTTACAGTAAAGCTTGGTGTTAGGAACAAGTTTGGGCTTCAGATAGGGTAATCTTCAAGGTTAGGGTTATGATTCAATTAGGGTTCAATTAGGATTAAGTTTTGGGTATAATTATGATTCTAAGATAAAACTTGGTGATAATTAGGGTTTTATAGTTAAGTCAATTAGGATTTAATTCAAGGGTAAGGGTTTAATTTAGATTAGGGTTTGATAAAGGTTACAGTTTGATAAGGATTAAGGTTAGGGTTCAATTATTGACATTGTTAGAGTTTAATTAGGGTTAGGATTCAATTAAGGATAGGATTCAAGTATTCTTAAAGTTTAATTAGATTTAGGGTTAGAGTTTAATTAGGGTTAGTGTTTATTGAACGTTAGGATTAGGGTTTGATTAACCTTTAATAAAATATAACCTTAATTGACACCTAACTCTTATTAAACCTAACCCTTGAATTCAATTAGGATTCAATTCAAGGGTTAGTGTTTAATAAGGGTTAGGTTTCAATTGAGGTTAGGTTTAGGATTACAGATCAATTATGGATAGTTTGATTAGGGTTAGTGTTCACTTAGGGTTAGGGTTAGCCTCAAGGTTAGGGTTACGATATAATTAGGGTTATGATTTGATAAGGGCACAATTAGGGTTAATGTTAACGTTAAAGTTCAATTAGTGTTAAGGTTAGGGTTAGGGTTCAATGAGGGTAAGGGTTACTGTTAGGATTATAGTTTAATTAGAGGTACAATTCAATTAGAGCTAGGGTTATGGTATAATTAGGGTTAAGATTCAAGTAGGGTTAGAGTAAAATTACACTTAGAATTTAATTAGGGATAAGTTTCAATTAGTATTCAATTAGGGGTAGGGTTTAATTAGCATTAAATTAGGGGTAAGATTTAATTAGAGTTAGGATTTGGGATTAGGGTTAGGGTTTAATTAGGGTTTGGTTTTAGTTAATGTTACGATTAAGACTAGGGTTCATTTAGGATTATGGGTTAAAATATTATTAAACAACATTTATTTGAGATGACATTTAACTATATAACATTAACTCTAATTGATCCTCACCCTAAACTTGATCCAAAACATAACTATAACCCTAATCCTGATAACCTTAACCCCAATTATTACCCCAACCCTAACTATATCTATTAACCCTAAACTTGACCCTAAACCTAATTTTAATCCTAATCCTCATGTTAACCCAAACCCTAATCCTAAGCTAATCTAGAAAAATAAAACTATTGCATGCAATTAGGGTTATTAGGGTTTGAGTTACCCACATTTGAAACACCACCTTGAAAAGTATATTAATTTACTAATGTAAAGGTTAAGATAATTAATAAATAACCCCAACTATGTCTCTTAACCCTAAGCTTGACCCTAAACTTAAATGTAATCCTAATCCTAATCCTAATCCTAACCCTAATCCTAAACTATTCTTCATGCTAATCCTAACCCTAATTCTGATGCAAACTCTAACCCTCATCCTAATGTTAACCATATTTTCTAACCCTAACAATTAAATTAGGGTCAATTAGGATTGGGTTTTGGGTATAATTATGATTCTAAGATAAAGCTTGGTAATAACTAGGGTTTTATGGTTACGGTTCAGTTAGGATTTAATTCAAGTGTAAGGGTTTAATTTAGATTAGGGTTTGATAAAGGTTACAGTTTGATAAGGGTTAAGGTTAGGGTTCAATTATTGTTACAGTTCAATTAGGGCTAGGATTAAATTAAGGTCAAAGTTAGGGCTAGGATTCAAGTATTCTTAAAGTTTAATTAGATTTAGGGTTAGAGTTTAATTAGGTTTAGTGTTCATTAAAGGATAGGGTTAGGGTTCGATTAACTTTCAATTATATAAAACCTTAATTGACACCTAACTCTTATTAAATCTAACCCTTGAATTCAATTAGGATTCAATTCAAGGGTTAGGTTTCAATTAAGGTTAGGTTTAGGATTACAAATCGATTATGGATATAGTTTGATTGGGGTTAGTGTTCACTTAGGGTTAAGGTTAGCCTCAAGGTTAGGGTTATGATTTAATAAGGGCACAATGAGGGTTAATGTTAAAGCTAAGGTTCAATTAGTGTCAAGGTTAGGGTTAGGGTTCAATGAGGGTAAGGGTCATTGTTAGGGTTATAGTTTAATTAGAGATACAATTCAATTAGAGCTCTAGGGTTATGGTATAATTAGGGTTAAGATTCAAGTAGGGTTAGAGTAAAATTACACTAGAATTTAATTAGAGATAAGTTTTAATTAGTATTCAATTAGGGGTAAGATTTGATTATAGTTAGGATTTAGGATTAAGGATAGGGTTTAATTAGGGTTTGGGTTTAGTTAATGTTACGGTTAGGACTAGGATTCATTTAGGGTTATGAGTTAAAATATTATTAAACAACATTTATTTGAGATGACATTTAACTATAACATTAACCCTAATTGATCCTAACACTAAACTTTATCTAAAACATAACTATAACCCTAATCCTGATAACCTTAACCCCAATTATTACCCCAACCCTAACTATATCTATTAACCCTAAACTTGATCCTAAACCTAATTTCCACCCTAATCCTCATGTTAACCGTATTTCTAACCCTAACTATATCTCTTAACCTTAACCCTAGGTAACTATATCTCTAGCCCCAATCCTAACTTGAACCCTACGTCTAACTATATCTCTTAACCACAACCTAACCATAATCCTAATCCTAAACTTGATCTAAAACATAACTACAACCCTAATCCTAATAACCTTAACCCTAATTATTACCCCAACCCTAACCCTATCTATTAATACTAAACCTAATTGTAACCCTAATCCTCATGCTAATCTGAACCCTAATCCTAAGCTAATCTTGATTATAACTCTACCCTAATTTTGATGCAAAATTTTTCTCTCATCCTAATATTAACCCTAACCCCAATCATAACTGAATATTGATGATATAATATTTTTTTACTATAATATTATAAATATATTTATATATTTCAACTTAACATTTAAATATTAAACTATATATATTATTTTTTAAATTGAATTACAAATATTATACTATCGTATTATAATATATTAATTATTATAATAATTTAATATAAAATATAAAAATATAAAAAATTATTTAATTAAGATATTACATGTTGTGTCGCAACTGCTACTAGCATATATATATTTAATAATACATATAAAATATGCCGAGAGATATCTTTCTCAGGCCCCTATTCAATTTCGGTGTCTATGATTAAAAAATAGGCACCTTGAGAAGGATATCTCTGAGCATATTTTATATTTATTATTAAATATATATATGCTAGTTTTAGGAATGTGTCTCATTAAGGGCCTCCTTTTAAAATTTTAAAACACAACAAGGATAATGAATTGAAATTTATTAATAGAGATTTAGTTCATGATAGGCTAGCCGCTTACCCAAGGCCTTAACTAATACCATATTTTGTAAAAAAAGAGGGTAAAAACTTTATTGAATCAGAACAAAATTACAAAGTTAGATGAAAGAAGCCACAAGGGGCCCAACAAAACAGGAATTAATTCACACCTAAGAAGCATCTCATATCCTCCGCAACCCACTCCTCAAGAATAGGGGCCATGTCATTAGGAAGATTGCCCCAACCATCCACATACCAAGAATTAGTCCTCTCCGACGCCCATCTAGCCAATCCATCAGCCACCCTATTCCACTCTCGCGGAATATGGTGAAAAACAATGGACTCCAGAGAAGAGCACATAGAAATAATATGCTTGACAACCACAACAAGCTGCCAATTCATATCCTCCAACTGTCACTTATGCAACATATCAATAACCACCTGAGAGTCAGATTCACAAACAATCCGCCGCCACCCAAGGCCAACTGCACGCTCAATCGCCATAAGGATAGCACTAGCCTCCATAAGATTATTGGAATTCAAACCACGATACATGGAAAAGAAAAACACCACCACTCCCAAGCTATCTCTACCAATACCACCAACTCCAGCATGCCCAGGATTACCCCTAGATGACCCATCTATATTGATTTTTAGCTCCCCAAGAGCAGGTGGACACCAGGAGCCATCACGAGCCACCCTCTCATGCCCATGCCTACGATGCACACTGCCCAAATTTCTCCTATCCCCAACAACAAGACCCAAGGAATTAACAACACCCAAGTCCCTAGGATCAACTGGCACAGACAAATCACACTTTGCATACAAAGTCTCCTGCAGAGCCCCAAGAATCCACCTCCAAAGTTGCTCCAAGACCAATTTTTTATCCAAGAAAATCCATCTGTTGCACTCCAACCAAAGATGCCAAACAATCAAACTAGGGCCAATGCTCCAAGCAATTTTAAGAAAAGAGGTTTTGGCCAGAGATGATCCCTGTCTCCTCCAAAAATCATCCAAGGTAGAGACATGGCAACACGGTAAGCTCCAGAGATTCCACCAGTGATTCCAGATATCCTTAGCAAAGGAACACTGAAAAAAGAGATGTGAGAGGAATTCTTCATGCTGACCACACAAAACACACATGGAAGGGCCCTGGAACCCCCGTTTCCAAAGATTGTCCCAAGTAAGGCACTTACCTTGGACAACAAGCCAAGAGAAAAAATTACACTTAGGCCAAGCAAATTTATTCCAAACATGCTTCCACCAAGGAACCTCAGAGCTCCCAAAGGCTTGTTTATCCAAAACCTAATAACTAGAGGCAACCAAAAATTTACCCCACAAATCTGGACCCCAAGCAAGTACATCCCTCTCAAGAAGAGAGTTGCAGGTGCGATCTAAAATAATTTTAGCAAGCATTTGATGATCCTCCAAAACCCCCCCAAGAGGCCAATCCTGAGGGTCCTTCCACCAGGATATAGTAATCTGACTCAAGGAATGTTGAGATTTGAAGTCGGCCACATGACACCAACTCGCCTCCTCAAAAATATGGCACAAGTCCTGAAGGTGGGGATGACCATCCCAAGAGTCATGCCAGAAGAGAGCTTCCCGACCCCCATTACAAATCCAAAAAAGGCCCTGTTTCACAAGCTTGGCACCCCGTTTGAGGGTACCCCAGATCATAGAACCTTTCCCCTCCATACTGAATCTTACAACCTCCATGCTTTCCACCGCACCCAAATATTTGAGGGTAAGAATTTTAGCCCACCACATATGCTGTTGTGAACACCAATGCCAATACAGCTTAGCAGCCAAGGCCTGCCCATTCAAATCAGTTCAACGTAGACCAAGACCCCCTTCATGCTTCGGCCTACAAACAACATCCCATTTCACCAAGCTCCACTTTCTATGAAGAAGGTTGCTAGACCACAGGAACTGACGAGATAGTCTCTTGAAATCTTGAATAAAACTTGATGGAGCAGAAAGAACAAAGCACTTATAAAGAGGGAGATCTTGGATCATAGACTTAAGAAGAGTCACTCTTCCAGCTGAAGAAAGCCACCTGCAAGTCCAATGGCTGACCAAACTTCGAAACTTGTCAAGGGTCTCTTGCCAAAACCTTTTTGGGAGAGAATGAATGGCAAGAGGGATTCCAAGATAGAGAAAAGGAAGCGAACCGATCTGGAAATGAAGAATACCTACTAATCTCCTTTGGATACCCTTAGGAGTATGAAAGAAGTAAATGAGAGACTTCCCCTCATTAATGCGTTGCCCAGAGGCCGCCAAGTAGCTGTCCAAAACATTGCGCCAGTTCAAAGCCTCCTCAACCCTTGCCCTACCCATCAAGGCAGTATCATCAACAAACTGAAGATGAGTCTGAGGGGGAAGATCATTTCCCCAGTTCCAACCTTGAATCAAGCCACTTGCAACCTGAGCACGAATAAGCCTTCCCAATCCCTCCGCAAGTAGGATGAATAAGTAGGGCGACAAAGGATCTCCTTGTCTGAGGCCTCTAGAAGCACCAAACAACTCAGTGGGCTCACCATTGAGAAGCACTGAGAAAGAGGAAGAAGTAACACAACTCCTAACCCATTCAATCCAATCACTAGCAAAGTTAAAAGCTCCAAGAATCTTGAATAGAAAGCTCCATTTAACGCGATCATACGCTTTTGCCATGTCTAGCTTGATAAAAATAGATTTTTCTTTTGAGGATTCCATAGAATGGATGGTCTCAGCTGCAATCACAACACCATCCATGATCTGTCTACTAGCAACAAAACCCCCCTGCTCCTCAGATATTAACCCACCAAGCCAAGGTTTCAACCTTTTAGCAATCAACTTAGTAATAATCTTATAAACAACATTACATAATGCAATAGGCCGAAAAAGATTCAAATAATTAGCACCCTCCTTCTTTGGAATGAGAGCTAACAAAGTTGCATTCAGAGACTTCAACATTTGTTTCTTCATGAAAGATTCCTTAACAACCTCTAAGAGGTCCAGCTTAACCACCTCCCAAAACTCCTGAAAGAATTCAAAAGGGAATCCATCAGGCCCCGAAGCTTTACCTTTCTTCATCTGGAACACAACGTTCTCAAGCTCCAACAAGGTAATAGGAGAAAGCAATGATTCATTCATTTCATTAGACACTAGCTGTGGGATACAATTCAAAATCCTTGTTTCAGCCTCCTCAGCTGGAGGTGAATCTTCAGAAAATAATGAAGAGAAATACCGAATGCATTCCGCAGAGATAGAAGCAGAAGAGGACAAAATTTCCCCATCAGACAACACAAGAGAAGAAATAACATTACCTTGCCTTCAGTCTTTAACTGAGTTGTGAAAAAAGGAAGTATTCCTATCACCAGCCTGGAGCCATTCAATACGAGACTTTTGTTTCCAAAAAATTTCTTCTCTTAACTAACATTCCTCTACCTCTTTTGTTGCAGCAATCTTGGACAAACTCAACTCTTCTGTTAGGCCTTGATCACGAATTTGCTTGGTGATTAAGTCCAAGTTATCCCGAGCCTTCTGTTTTTCATGAAACAGATTACCAAAATGTTGCCTATTCCATCTTTTCAACTTGTATTTGACGTACTGTAACCTCTTTGAGAATGAATACATAGCAGTGCCATAAGCTGGCTTCCCAAGATCCCACCAGCCAGAAATCATATCATGAAGAGACTCATCCCGGAGCCACATGAGTTGGAACTTGAAAGTCTGTCTAACACATCATTGAGGCACAACAACCACAAGCTTAATAGGCCAATTGTCGGAGCCACAACAATCCAATATTTCAGAACTAATCATCCACCTATCCCCCATCCAAAAACTAAACACCAAAAATCTATCTAGTCTTTCAGAAATAGCAGCATCTCCAGTTCTCTTATTATTCCATGTGAAGACTCCATTAGTTGCTTTGACATCAACTAACCTCAAAAGAGCCATATTATCCCGCAAGAGCCTAGAGGAAGGCTCCAAATGAGCACTACCTCCTCTCTTCTCTTCTAGAGAAATGACAACATTAAAATCACCAGCCAGGATCCAAGGCAGGTAAGGATCCAAAGACCTCACGTGTCTAACATGATCCCAAAAGTGTGCTTTACCTTGGAAATCAGTCGGAGCATAAATATTAGAGAAAATAACTTTCTCCCCTGACTCTAAATGAGAAGCAACACAAGAAATCGAACTCTTATAGGAGATCCACCAAAGAGGACTAACCTTTCGGGGATCCCAGAAACAAGCCACTCCACCAGAATTACCAGAAGCACCCACACATTGACATTGGCCATGACCCCAAATCTTAGGAGCCACACTTAACAGACTATCCACTGATAACTTAGTTTCCTGCAAGAAAATCACATCCAGAGAATGAATGTGAATCAAATCTCGAATAGCCTTTTGTTGAGGGATGCTATTCATACCCCTCACATTCCAAGAAAGAACTATCATCGTTGGGGTTGGGAAAATTGAGCATCAATAGTCTTCACCGAACCAGCCTCAACCAATGTCTCTCTAGCAATCTTCACCTTTTCTTGGTCCTTTTTGAGACCAACCTTAACTAATTTCTCCGGAATCCCTTTCTTAAAATATTTTTGCTGCACAACCAAAATAGAGGAAGAAGGTTTAAGCTTACCTAAATTAGGGCTATCCCGAGCCTCTGAGTAGACCTTACCAGCACCAGAGGGGCCACCAGAATCACCAACCACCCCATCCCCCTCACCCATAGCTAGGGCGAAAGGAGCTAGACCAGACACCATCTGAGGATCTTGGGCACCAAGTTGATCCACACTAGGGACCACCGAAGGCTGTACCTCAACCAACTCCTTAGAGACAGAGCCATTCGCCATTTGCATGTCAGTTGTAAACCCTTCCTCCTGAACTAACCCATCCAAAGCCTCAAATCTATTGAAAGTTTCCCCTTCCTGTCTATCTTGGAAAGGCCTCTTTTGGCCTCATCCTCGATTGCGAGGTTTAACAGGAACAAAACCTTCTTTGTCCATGGCCAAGCCTTGCGCTGGATCCTTACCCTTTTCCACCCTCGTATTAGATTTGGAATCTGCATTAATTTTACCTCCTGTACTAAAAGCCCGAGGGCACCTCCGCAGCAGATGTCCATATTCATGACATAGCTGACACCGAAAAGGCAACATTTCATAATCCAATGGCTGGGTCCAGGAATTAGAGCCAACAGTCAAATCAATAGAATCAGGCAGAGGCTGACTTAGATCAATCTCGACACAAACCCTTGCATAAGTAAAGATTCTCTTATCCAAAGTATGTTGAGAAGGACCAATAGGCTTACCCAGCAATAAAGTGATCGATTGTAAAATATCAGTTCTCCAACATTCAAGTGGCAGTCGAGGAAGGCGGACCCAAACCGGGACCCATGAAGGCAACTCTTTTGCCAAATTAAAGCCTGCATGACATGGTTTTATGAAAAGACCAACTTGGTTATAAAAATAAGGCCCCCCTTCAAATGCCTTATTTCGATCTGACATGCACGAGAAGTCTACCAGAAAGAAATTGTTTGCAGCCAACAAAACATCAAAGTCACCCTCTGGAGACCATGTCTTGCGGATCCAAGTGTCCAAGAAAGAAAGAGAAACCCTCATCCCCATAAACTTACAAATCAAAACATGTTTGTTGTAGTAATCCAGATCTTCAGCTACTGCCTCCGATTGAATCACCAACACAGGATGAACTTGCACCCTCTCCAAGCATCCATTTACCTTATGCATTTTAAAGTTATTCGATTTTGTCCTACCCTCTCCAAAGGAAGCCCCATCACCAGCTTCCATCATAGCATTATCTCCCCTCACCTCACCAGTCAATGCATTCAATGCCATTGAAACCACCCACCAAAAGCATCAAACAAAAACCCCAAACCAAAACCAACCCACCGCAATTTACATGCAAGAGAAAATAACCTCAAGGAACACCACCCAACACAGGGAAACAAATAGAGCTCCACCCAGCCAGCAAAGGAGAAGGAGATCGCAGATAAAGAGCCACCCCCGCATCCGTACCACACTCCCAACAGCCAACACCAAGAAAATCCGAAAGGAAACCAGCACTCAGGAAAAAGAAAGTAGAAACGGCCACCCCTGGCCTCAACCCGCACCACACCAAAACCCGTCCCCCACACATAGATGCCAGGAACACGAACCAAAGGAGGCTAGGGCACGGGTTCCCTAGCGCGCTTACTGCAGGCTCTCGAAAATGCCATAAATCCTAACTAATACCATATTAAATGACTAAAGAATGTATTTATTCTTTCTTGGTAATATTGACTGAATCCTACTTTTCCATACAACATTGTGATAAAAATCCTACTTTTCTTCGACTACATTTTGAAAGTTCTCCCGCTTGTAATAGGAATCTCAGACCAGGAATCTCGAACAGGAAAATGACGAACAGGAAATAGCAAACAGGGAATAGGAACGATGGGTAGGGAGCAGGAATCTCAAACCAACGAACAAGGAACATGAATCTCGAACAATGAGTAGCGAATAGGGAAAATGAATAGGGTTCAACGCACATCAACGAAATGGGGTTCAACGCGGCTTAGGTGTTTTGGGATCTCTGCACACAGTGGGCCTCATTTTTGTGGTGGGTCCTGGGCATAATAGGGTAACACGACGAGCAAAGCAGAACAACAAAACGTGAAGACAAAGATTCGTCTTGTCTTCTTCGCAAACAATTTAGGTGTGGGCCTGCCTCTCCCTCGTGTCTATTGGTTTCTTTATTTTCTTTTGTTTCCTGTCTCATTTTTGTGCAACGTCAAAATGGGGATGTGAAAACCATAGGATTCAGTGCACCATAAACCATGGTTAAACAATCAGTAAACTCTCAGGTTATCACACTCAAGGAAAGTCAAAGGTCTGAGGGGGTAATAACTCCTTTATCTATAAGAAAATGTGCAATCTGTGAATCTGGGGCTTGTAGGGCTTGCATCAGGTGGATGTGAGTCAATATACAACCCCCAAATACAGATAGCTACTTCCTGGGTAAAGAGACTTTACCAAGAAAGTGTTCATATCCCATGGGATCACTCAATGCAAGCCTCAAAAGGGCCTGCAATCTCATTATCAAGTTCTCAAGTAGGGGATCTGGCCAGGCCATGGATTTCGTTCTGCCCAGAGGTTCCTCAAGCTTTTCATCAGACACAAAGGAGAAGTTGGTGTTTGTGAACGCAAAGCAATATAAAGGGATTTTAAGATGTAGGCAAAACAAAAAACTGAAACTGTCATAGAAGAAAAAACTCATCATAATTTTACCAAAAGATAGAAACAATACAAGTGTTCCTATTAACATGCCTCATTTAATAGATGACCAAACAATGCAAGGAGAAATCAGAGATAAAAAGAAAGAGACTTTGTCATTTCAAGAGGCTCTGAGGCCAATCCCCCCCAAAAAAAAAGGTTTTACAGTAAGCAAAGTGGGTGGGGCATAAATGCTCCAAGACAATTTGGACACCTACAGTCCCACATCCACTCCTTTGCTGTGGTCTTTGGAGCTCTATGTGAATGAGCTCATGAATATGAAGAAGAGGATTGAATTGTTAGAACTGAAAGGGCAACATGATGATTCTAGGCTAAATGAAATATTAGAAGCCAACTGGAATCATGCAAGTGAAAATAAGCTGCTCAAAGAGCAAGTAATAAGCTTGCAAAGCAAGATGGAGAGAGGTCAAGAAGAGCTGGTTGCTTTAAAGCAAGATTTAGAACAGGCAAAAACAATAGAAAAATAGAACTTAGAGGCAACGTTGGTAAATGACACAACACAACTAGAAGCGATCCAATCAGCAATCTCAAACATGGTAACAAGCAAAAGTAAACTAAAGGATCAAATAGAAGAAGCCAAATCTTGGGCACAAGTCATAAGTGGTTCGTCAACCACACAAAATGAAATTATTGGGAAACACATAAAGATGCAATTAAGAGAAGAAAAAGTCAAGCAGGACAAAGCTAGGAACATCATCATCAAAGGTTTGACGGACTTCGGGGAAAAGAGAGGACTGATATTTTAGCAAGGGAATTTTTCAAGGACCAACTAAAGTGGGTAGGCAATATTCAACAGGAAAATAGGATCATAAAGAAAATAGAGGCAAGAAGAGATAGGCATGTAAGGGTTGTCTTAAGTAACATGGAAGACAAGATTGCGATCTTGAGGAAGAGGGGGTCTCTTAGAGGCACCCAAATCTACTTGGATGAAGATCTAACATTCGATCAGCAGGAAGAGCGAAGGAAGGAATGGGTGAAAGTAAAATCAGCAAGAGATGCTGAAAAATGGGCATGGCTAAAAAATGGGAAAGCTCAAATTGGCGAGCGTTTACCACACAACAAATAGGAATTTGGGGCCCCACGAGAGAATTTACACATGGTAAGTTGGAATTGTAGGGGTTACCCATGGAGAAGAGGACCGGGGTTGGGGCCCATAGCAGAAGGGAAAGACATCATCATTCTTACGGAAACACATGAGCATGATGGCTGCAAAGTTCCGGATTTTGAAGGATATATTAAAATCTTAGCTTGGAATGAAGGGACTGAAACAGGTAAGGGGCATGGTGGGATTGCAGTCCTAATAAAGGAAGCTTGGGGAGCAATAATAAAAGTTGAAAAAGTGGATCCAAACAAACAATTTATATGGCTAAAAATAGCTGAAAATGGGACTATAATTTGGCTGGCTGCATGTTACTTTGCCCCTAAAAATTCAAAGATCTACAAAAAGAGAAAGATGGATAACGAGGATCCATTTGCTGCCTTAAAAAAGGACATTTCTATTTTTAGCTCTTTGGAAGAAATTGTGCTAATGGGGGATTTTAATGCTAGAATGGCCAATAATCAATCCATTCAGTTGGGCAGTGGTGGGGAGGAGGACAACAACCCTCTTTGGCTAGAGGAAGTGGAGGTTTAGCCTTGGGAAAGGACCTCACAAGATGGTAGTGGAGGTGTGTCACACTTTGGAGTGGAGCTACTTGGCTTATGTAGCTTATATGGCATGGTGATTTGTAATGGTATGAAAATGTGGTTTGATTCAGGCGGTATCACTTGCAAAACCTACAATGGACAAAGTGTGGTGGACTATGTGTTATGCTCTCAAAATTTTGTTTCTAGGCTGCTGGAGTTCAATATTGGGTGTTGTCCTATTGGTCTAAATTCTGATCATATGCCCCTTTTTGTTAAGTTTGGCATACATGAAGGCAACCGACAAGAGGGGACAACTCACCATTCTCATAAGAAGGCTCATTCACAAGGCAAAATCCTGGTGAATCATGAAAATCAAGAAATCTTCGTGGCTACGCTGGATCTTCAACTTCAAGAAAGAAAAAACATACCATGCATTGAAAGCAATGAGAAAAATGATTACATTAGCAACAATATGCTGGTCCCTCTAATTCACAAAGCTCTTGAAGGTTGTAAGAGATCTCGATCTAGGAAGGGGATTTCAAATACTTTTCCTTCTAATCTGTGGTATGATGAGGAGTGCAAGGCAGCAAAGAGACTGGTCAAAAAGAATATGTCAAACAAAGAAACTAAAGTAAACCACGAGAAGTTGGTGAAGTCAAAAAAAGAAATCTATGTGAATCTAAGAAGGAAGGAGTTAATTTATATGGGAAAACACAACCCCAAAAGCTTTTGGAGAGAGCTGCAACAAAAGAAGAGTTAGGTGGAAAATAATATCACTGGGATGCAGTGGCTAGAATATGTGAAACTCTTGTATGAATGGCCAATGGAGAAAAGCATGCCCCCTTTAATTCATATCTCAAGAGAGCTCTTCTCGGAAGAAGATATCAAGAAAGGTATAAAAAATCTCGCAATCGGTAAGGCTCAAGACATTGATGGGCTACAAGTTGAATTTTTAAAGTGGGGTTGTGAGCTCCTCACACCTCACATCAAGTACCTCTTTAATAACATTACTCAAAATGGCTTTCTAGTTGAATGGACCACCAGTGTGGTCATTCCCTTACACAAAAGTGGGGATATCAATAATCCTTCTAACTATCGTACTATCATGGTCAACCCTCTTCTTGGTAAACTATATGGGAGCATGTTAGAACACAAAATCAGTAATTGGACTGAAAAGGAAGGTAAAAGGGCAAAAGGGCAGGCTGGTTTCAGGCCAAAGCATTCCACCATAGATCATTGCATCACTCTTAGACACTTCATTGAGAAAGCTTGGGACACTCAAGGGGGTGAAGCTTTTTGTTGTTTCGTTGATTTCAAAAAATCCTTTGATACGGTGCCTTAGGACAAACTTTGGAACATAATGGAGAAATTTGGTATTCCTAATGAGCTTAGAGTGGCAGTTCATAAACTTTATGAGAAAGTTAGAGCTAAAATTAGAACAAAGGATGGTATGTCTGAATGCTTTGGTAGTGACATTGGGTTCAAGCAAGGCTGTCCCTTGTCTCCCACGTTGTTTGGCTTATATATTGATAAGCTTGAAGAATGGTTAAACAAAACTATTGGAGAGGGTATTCATCTAGCTAGTTATGTGGTGAAGTTACTTTTATACGTGGATGATCTTATCTTAATTGCAAAATTTGCTCCTGGTTTGAGAGAACATTTAAAGGCTCTCAAACTCTTTTTCCAAGACGTTGGAATGCAAGTTAACACCAACAAAACCAAAATCATGATCTTTTCTTTGGAAAGGAAGAAGCAACAGTTTAATTTCATTTTTTAAGGCAACTCTTTGGAGGTGGTGGAAGAATACAAGTATTTGGGTATTGTTTTTCATAATAGGCTCAGTTGGGAGACTTGCAGAGAGAAAAGGATTCAAGGTGGGTGGAGGACGTCCTATTTACTGTAGAACAGGTGTAGGATAACAGAGTTATGGGATTGGAAAACAAATAAAACCCTTTTTGGTTTGTTGGCGACGCCGGTTGTCCTTTATGGGTGTGAGGTTTTGGGGGGCAGCATGTCAAACCACAAGTGGAGGCAAGTTGAAAGAATTCAAAAGCATTTGATCACTACTAGCATCAAAGTCAAATCCTCAATTCCGTACGAGATTCTCTTGGCTGAAACTGGTACGTTCCCGTTGGAGGCATCCACAATCATTCGGTTAATAGATTACTTAAAAAAAAGTTGAGAACATGGAGACACATTGCTGGCCCAAAATGGTGGTTGGGGAGGAGCTAAACCGTAGAAATAAGACTTGGATGAAGCAAAATAGAAAATGGTTGAGCAAATGGAACATTAAGCTACATGAGTGCCCCAACACAAATGCCGAGATAAAAAGGTATGTGCTAAAAAAGTTTAGGTTTACTATGTGGACTAAGCAAGTTGGCCATAAAAAAACACATTATATCTAGGAGTTCAATCCCGCGTGGGAGCACGATGAGAAAGACTACCTAAAGGGTGCAATTAAAGGCAAGGCTAGGATTTTGATCGCTCAATTGAGAATTGGGTTGCACCATCTTTGATGTGAAACTGGTAGGTGGGTTGTCCCTAAGGAAACCTGGGAACAAAGAACCTGTATTTTTTGCAGCAAAAGGGTCATGGAGACTGAATGGCACTTCATTATTGAGTGTGTTGCTTATGCTGATATCATTATCCAATATGAAGACAATCTGAAGGTATACAATCTAAATGAGCTCTTTAAGGAGACTAGGCTCCTCAAAACTGCTAGCTTCGTGGTCAAGATCTTTAATAGGAAAGCGGACATGGAAAAGAACTTGAAAATAGTTAAAGTTCCGACACTAGGTCCCATAGACTGATGGTCTCATGGACGTCATTAAAATCCATTAATTCATTATTGACCTTTGTTGAAACGTGAGGAAACGACGATACCATAATAAAAAAATGTATTAATAAAATATCATTCATGAGGAAGATGATAATATTAATTCCTTCCCTATCAGTTTAGAGGTAGACGTAGTTAGCGAAGTTATGCTAGAACGATTTGTTTTATTGTATATTTTTTTGACAAGCATTAATACTTACCCCAAAACAATTTCCCCACTTTACGATAGCTACCAGTGGAAAGGATAAGCTCAAGCACATTTTAACGAACTGAGAGATTATTTAGAAAGTCAAATTATAAACTGATTTTCCAATTTGATTCACGTCCATTTTAGACTTGGCGCCTCAATAATAATAGCAACCCTAAATTTCACAGACTGTCATGACTATTATCCATTTACCATTGTTGTTTAGGGAGGCAAACTTCAGGCTTTCGTGACCTTCTCCTTGGAGCCGAGGCTCCTGCACTAGGGTCGCGCCCATTAAGAGGGTTGCATTTTTTTTTTATTTATTTATTTAATTTGATTTAATTTAATCCCCTATTGTTTTTTTTTTCTCTTCTTGTTTGGCTACAGGTCTGTACTCGTACACCAGTTCATGGCTAGTTAAATGGTGATATGATGCAGGTTCCATTAACAAGGAAGCTCAAATTCCAATGACATGGGTAGGGCTCTTAAATTCTCATGGATTATTATCAGAGCGCTTTATTTTAGAAATAGTAAAACTTATAAGTTTGTAAAGAATAGCTAAGGATAGTACTAAACCTGTTACCCTACAATCCTACAATGTTTATTTATGATAACAAAGCTTGTTTTAAGTATTTGTCTACCTGATAACTTCATTCTGTAAGAATGGTAATTGTATGAGGAAGGGATGGTAATTGTATATGCACTTTTAGATTTTTGCAGTAACTCAACAAATCATATTACACAGCTTCTATAATGAAACATTCTATATTTCTTTGGACTATAAGAAGGAAGATAAAACCTAGAATATCAACATATTATTTTCTTTCCATAATAAAATACACATAGCCATCTCTTGCACAACTGGAAAATATTTCCTCTTTGTAGGAAATAAGCTATCTACCTATAACCAGCTGTCTACTGAAATCTTTTTATGGCTACATCTCAGGTTTCATAGTAACTAGTTTAAGAAAATAAAAAATAAATAAATATAATGACAAAGGAAAACCTTCCTGCTTTTTATTTATTTATTTATTTTTCTTCCCATTCATAGCATCAATGTTCTATATGTATTTATCTTTTCCCATACATTGTTTTAAACAAAACTAATAGTTTGACAGACGAGGAAGATTTGCATTCATTCTTTTCTAACTGTATGGTCCCATGGGGGGGCTTGGGCTTCTATTTTCATGGATCAAGTGGTCTCATGAAGAAAAAAAAATTATGTTACGGGATTAATTAGAATCTTTTCTAGAAAAATAGGAGCCCCTACCTTTTAGAAATGAATCTTTCAACAGTGAAATTGAGGTGGGGCTAGAAATTGCCCCTATCGCTTAGGAATTTTTTAGAAAGTTTTTCTGCCACTTGTCTATCACAAGAAATTTTAAATTCCTAAAAAAAAAATTAAAATTAGAGAATTTTTATTTATTTATTAATTTTTATCAAAAATACTTCAGTTCGATCCTTAAATTTTGGAGCTCAAACTTTTAAGTTGAATTGCAAAATTGTATTCATGGGACCACTAGCATTAAAATATTCTTAAAAAATCTAAGCAGCACCCACTGAATTTTTTTAGGAAGCCCCCCTCCATGGGACCATACCCTAAGGTATGATTACAACTTCATATTTTTTATTTATTTATTCATATGACAACATTCAAATAAAACTAAAAGTACTTAATAACTTATCTTATATACCAGAATGGCTCACACACTAAACACAACAGTATTAAGACTGCAATGAACTCATTCTTGCTTTTGACAATAGCCTTTCATGGCTATGACATACAACTCAAAAGGGCAGATTTACTTTGACATAATAACACCAACTTGATCGACGAGATACATAGCTATCCCAAGAACTGTTTAGCTTTCCCCAATTTGCAAAATACACAAACTTTTTCTAGAGGTCCAATGGGGTGCTCACCTCCCAACTTTTGGTTGGAAAACCAACCACCCCTGAGCTAGGAGGAAACATGGGAACCGGGCACAAACATGCAATCCAAATAATATTTAATACACAAATACACATAAAAAATTCACACCCATCCAAGGGAAATTACACATAACAAAGAGTTCATTATGAATTCAAAACGGGGAATGGAGGGTGGACTACACACTCCATTTTGGGAACTCAAAACTAAACACCATGGATAACCATCACAAGTTTCAAACTTTCATTACCAACCCCTTTTTCACATTTATTTATCCACCCAAGCCACCCTTCACATTTCACAAAACATATGGGTACTCATATCCCTTTGTTTTTTACCTCTCCTTTCTAAGGAGGAATAACATGTCCCGATGAAGGTTCGTACTCCAACCATCCCCTACTTGGGATGTTCTACCCAAATTTGGGTGAGCCTATCCCATTACAACCCTTTTTCTCCAACAATATACACAAAAAAAAAAACTTAAAGAAAGCATTTCAAAACACACAAAAACATTTACATAGCTTATAAATTTGAAAAATATAAGAAGTAAAGGGGTGTGGTGATCCTACCTTCAATCCAAGCTTTGGAAGGAAGTGATGAGGGTGAGAAAAACTTCTCCTCCTTCAAGCTTTCTCTCCAATCTCTCAAACCAAATCCAAGAGCTCCCAAGCAAAATTATAGTTCCAAAAACAAAGAATGGAAAAGAGAACCCCCAAAACCCTTGTTCTTGGTTTTCATTATAGGAATTCAAGTTTTGAATTCCTTTGAATGGAGAAGTGACACTTGTTATTCATCCATTCACTCTCCCAAGGACATTCACCCATGTGTGAGAGCTTGGGAGACTTCCAAAACAATTTGCAGAAGTGGGAATGGAAAGAGACTAGTCCCCATCCCACTTCTCAAAACCTTATTTTCGTCAAACCTTTTTAAGGCCTCAAAAAGGGTGCCAGTTATGAAATTGATTCAAAAATTTAAGCTAAAAAGGTACCTAATTTATAGGTACTTGACCTAAGGACCTTAAACCCATAAAAATACTAAAAAAAACAACTTTTTAACCCCCAAAAAGTGCCCTAAAGGTTAAATCCGAGTTTGTCCACTTGGGCGGACAACTTATCATCTAGATGGATTGACATGACAATAAAAATCACTTACAAACATTCACAAATAATATTACGAATAAAATACATTATATAATGGAACTATAGTCCCTCCATATAGACTATAGCTTGGTTTCATTGGTTAATTTACTTAGGGTTTTCAGAGGTTACCTCCAATTTCTATTGGCCATGGAAAGTGTATCTACACACTCGATGCACACATTAATCGATCCAATAAATCACAATTCAAAACAATTGAATCACCATTATATATACTCAAGTTTCATAATTTCACATAACATATATCTCATATCATAACTGGAAAAATCACTAATCACATGTCATCCCCAATTCTTTTTACCTTAATTTCAAATTACAACGTGGTTCATTCATATCACATATTTCATTTGTTCATCATTTCAAAATCAAATTGAACAACCACAATAACTAGCATAAAATTAAGTCAACAATCACAATAAGCTAAATAAGCATGTAGCATGACCATAATCAAATCATCACAAGAACTCAAATGTCAAAATGCCATAATCAAATCATCATAAGAACTCAAATGTTTAAAGACCTTAATCAAATCATCATAAAAACTTAAATGTGTAAGTATCATGTCATCAATAGTATCTCTAAGCATAGTTAGTAACCACAACTCAAAATAGTTTAAGTACTAAGTGTATCATAGGGGTAGGCCTCACACTCCTAAAGTAATAAGAAATTGCAAAGCAAATGCAAAATTTAGTTGCGTATATTCCGATATAAATCAACCATGCAGAAATGAAATCATCTTGTGCCACAAGATGCAGTGGGTCTCCATCACTCGCAAAGATTCTAGAATTATCATACTTTGCCTTGATGGCCACAATCCCTCTAGTAAGAGTATCTTACTATAAGTTTTTTAACTTTTTGGAATATACCTATAAATGGTTTCAGAATATGAGGGTTTTCAGAATAAGATAGGAGAGGGAGTTGAATTGCAAATAATCAGAATTGATGAGAGTATCCATTAGATTATATACTCCATACAAGTATTTTTAAAATCAGGTTGTGTTGTGGCCATCATTTGTGGAGATTTTAGGAAAAATGTGAGTGAAACTAAATAAGGCAAGCTTGAATCTCATCTTGCCTCTTGAAAATTTGAACCCCTTCTTTAGCAATGCATGCATAATTAATTCCATCAAAAATCGTATCCAACTAAATCATTTAAAGCATTTCTCAACCTTAAGTGAAAAATAAAAGAATTCTTCTGTGACTCCCTAAACTGCAAATCAGAATAGTGTACTTTCCTCTCTTTCTTGATCATTGTTATTTTCACTAGAGACTGTTCTTGAAATCTGCCATTGCTACCTAGTAATCGAGTGGATTGGTTAACATTCTGCAATTCTCATGTTTTTCTCGAGGCTGAAATGTAATTTTTTGACTAGAAATATCTTGACCTGATAGCATTGCACAATTACATCTCTCTTGGTAAGAATAGGTAGTTTACCTTTGAGGTTTTCTATGGCTTCTATCTCCTTTCTACCATCCATGTCCCTTGAATTGGATCGATTAATGAGGGAAAGTAAATTGTTCAATGAGTCTCTTGTAGTCTTAAGGATCTTAACCAAGGATCCAACTTACAGAAAGGGTTGAATTTGTTTAATTGTTAAGGGCAAGCAACTTGGTCAATGTGTCCAAATTTGTGACACATAAATGAATCATCGATGCTCATCTTCTTGTAATTTTTGTAATTTTGAACCCTGCATATAATGAAGATACTATATGCTAACTAAAAAGCAAAAAAGCAAAAAATATATCCATGAATACAAATATACAAGGTTTGTAGAAATACTTGGAAATGGCACAACTAAATGGATGAGTCTTCACCATGCTTAACAAGGCGAGTGGTTGAAGGCAGAAAGGAAAATTATGAAAAAGATAAGACCCAAATTTGGAACACTGTTAACATGCCAAATTAAGACAGGACCCAAATATAATTTTTTCAAAAGCAAAACTTTACTCATTAATATATTTGTACCTAAAACTTACCTAGTTTTGAATAAAAACATTAGTTTCTATTTTGTAAACCTACCTCCACTATTTTCGATGTCACTACTCCTCGGATCAATGAACAAGAGACACAAACGCTAAAAAGATGAGAGAACAATGGCTTTCAAATTAGTGAACAAGGGCGTACAAAGGAAAATGCAAACCAAGCAAAATGAATACAATACTCCTTCGAAATCACGTTCACTCAACCTGGGAATGACTGCCCATCCTACCATTGGCAACATGTTTTCTTATCATTACACATTTTATCCTCCATTTTGTCACCTCACATAACACTAGCCGGAGAATTTGTGGTGAGTATAGATATCCAAAATTAAAAAATCAGTGGTAGCATGACAAATGACTTTACCTCAAAATTGTGGACAAATCATGTTGTGTTTTCAACGATGTTGATGAGAAAAATGCATAGAGTTTAGACAAAAAAAAATTACGAAAATTGAACACAAGCAGCAAACCAAGACCAATCTCCCTGTAGCGGCTTAAATCTGTTCACAATTTAAACAAAAATAAAATCTAAAAATATCAGTGTTTCAAAGCTACTAGATTTGTGAGCTTGAGGTCCAATGAATGGTGGTCACCTGTCAATCAAATCTAATGATAGTGCATTTACTGCAAAAATAACAATCTTACCTACCAATAGCAAAAAGTTTGGCGGATTCTTCAGTGCCTAGAAATTGTACCTAAAAATAGTTTACTAGTTAGTGAAATTTTTTTTGCAGGCATGAGACAGGTATGCGAGGCTCTTGTGAATTGGCAAGTCCACAATAAAAGCCTATCAGCTAATAAGGTTCAATTAACCCAATTTAAAGACTTTTCTAACCCTTTAAACCCAAAAAGAGAAATTAAATTTTAAATAAAATAAGAGTAATTCAAAATATCCAAAACCCCTATCTAGAACCTAATTGGATTTTTAAATATAAATCACATGATTAAATATTAAATCATCTCATCAAAAATTAGAACACAACACATATGAGACTATGGTCCCTCCAAATAGACCATAGTCAATTTAATGTGGCTTAGCACATACATGGTACCCTTGGTTACCTCTGATCCCATTGGCTATGGGCATGTACCTACACACTCAAAGCCACATGCCAATATTTCCAATATATGGTAATCAAACTATTTTAATCAACAATTCCATATATATAACTAACACAATCAAATCTTGAAATCAATTAATTTGAAATAGCAATATCCACAATTTATCCTTTCTCTTGCAAATAACATATTCTATCAATTCATGATTAAATCATTGCATTGTTATTAAGAGATCACATCATCATCTAACTCAAATTTTACATCTCATCAAATCCATATCATAAACACTTATCCATTCTTACCATGATAACAAAATTAACCAGAGCATAGTAATTAGAAAAAGCATAACATGTATCTAGAATCATCATAGAACATCATAAAAAGGAAAGAAAGCATGATATCGAATGTCCATAACATCCAAAATTATCCAAAACACATAGAGTATCAAAATGCTTGAATCAAAATACAATCAAATTGGGCGTATCAAATAGTAGGCCTCACAAATAGATTCCCACTAATAACTAGTTATGATATAACCTTATTCACACTAACACTTACACAATTATGTCCTATCATAGCACACCTATGGTCATGTGATATCCCATCCCATTTCCATTGAGGGGTATTAATCCCACAAAATATAAATTTTAAACAAGTTTGAAATTTATTCTATTTTCAATAATTATACAAAAACTTACAAATTTACTATTTTATGGTCAAAACCTAAAACCCCTCTAAACCCCTCTAAATTTCAAATTTTCAAATTTCAAAATTAGATAATTCATATAATTAGCAAACCATCAATAGTTAATGATGTTATTCAAGGTCATATTTCAAATTTTCAAATTTCAAAATTTAGATAATTCATGTAATTAGCAAACCATCAATAGCTAATGATGTTATTCAATGTCATATTAAATAACCATTTTATAATTAATATAGAACAATTTTAAGGAAAATAGTAGAGGCCAATGACATTGTATTTATCTAATTTAAGTCACATAATTTATCTAAGTGTATGAAAATAGGGGAAAAAAGGTCAACCTTTATTTTTTAATAAAACTTGATCACATTAAATGTAAAATATGTACACATTATGTGAAACATGTATGAGCCATAATGTGTACTCGTTAAATTCTTTACAAAAATCAATGCTTTACAATAGAATTTTATAAAACCACCACCAAAATGATGATCCACTTCTTAGCTTTCTAGTCATTTTTTATTTTAATATTTTCAATAAGTTAAGGTTTTTATTTTATTTTATTTGATGAGTTTCATCACACTCTCCTAATATATGCATACATATACATATATATGATTTTTATATTCTTTAGGGTGATCCCACAATAGTGGTTTACAATTTCTGGACAAATTGGACACTGAAATTATTATTTTTAACTAAATCTTCACATTCAGGCACCTATAGCAGCTAAACCGTGAGAAATTTGAAGATGATGCAAACTAGAGTCTCGTTATTTTTGTCTATAGATTCTAAAAATATTTTTTTCAAAATTTTTGGGATCAGATTGCATTTCTTTTTCCATCTCCCACGAAAATTAGTTTTTTTTTCTTCAGAAAACAACATTTTTAAAAAGTGACGCACACCGTATAACGAATAACTTTTTTTCCATGAAGGATAAAATTATAATTCTTTCGAATTTATATTTTTAACTTTGATATCTAGTGCTTCCACTTGGTTAGATATTTTTTTATTGAATATTTTTTTTTTAATCAAGTGTCGAAGTCGAACCAATTACAATTCAGACATAGCGCGACCGTATAACGCATAACTTTTTTGTACATATATCGAAATTCAATTTATTTTTTTGTTGGATCAATGACTTCAATATCTAGTGTACTCATATTTTTCAAAATTTTTTTTTTTGATAATCTACTATTTTTTCACGTGTGCAAAACATAGACCTTCATTTTTAGTGAAAAACCTCTAAAATTAATAAAACTAAAAAAACAAATACATAATAAAACCAAAACATATCAAAATTATATTTGTTGGATAGCTCATTTCGAGGACTACTTGATTCCAATTGGGTTTGTGAATTCTCTACCATTTTCATGTTCAAACTGAGCTCCGAAGTGCAAAAAATTAGGTTTTTTTTTTTGTGAATTTTGTCAAACATCAGGGAAATGGGGGGTTCGCTCGGACTAGGTGGGTTCGAGCGAACCCCCAAGGGTCTGGTCTTTTTTTTGTTCATCCAATTAATGGGTTCACTTGAACCTTAGTTCAAGCGAACCATTTTTTGGTTCATTCGAACCATCTAGTTCGTTCGAACCCCCAAAATGTAAAATTTTGCTATAGTGTCATTTTTTTCAAGTTTTCCTTCCTCATTTGAATTGTAAACCACTTTTGTGGGTTTACCCTTTATTCTATACACATTAAAAAATATATTTTCAATAGTTTTGTTTAGACTATGTGATGTGCACACTCACTAGTACAATATATAGGATGTATCTACTTTGAAAATTATGAAAATAAATAAATAAATGTATAGCTTTAGTACTCATTCTTATCTATATTTCTACAAAATAGGAACTTTGAAAAAGAGGGCACACATTAGACACTATGTTATATCTTACTAATAAAAATAGGAAAAAAATTACAAGTGTGTGCTCAAAATTCCAACCCCTTAACCTTAAGGATTTTACAAAAATAAAATTAATAGTTTAGTATCTAGATTTAGTGTATTAAAATTATTTTTCTTATTATATATTTAAATTTTGAGTTTACACATATTGGATTACCAATCCAAATTTAGGTTTAGCTAATTTTAAGAAAAGAGTGTCCAAATTTGACCTTGTTTATTCCCCCATTTCTGTATACTCAACCATTTGTTGACCACTACAAATAAAAATATGGCTACAAAGAAACTTAAGGTTTCACTTAAATAATTATATTAATAAATATAAAACTCAAACACCTAATCATACATAATATCATGACCACATAAGACATACAACCATAGTAAAATTATTTATTCAAACCCATTCCATAATCACACTAAACATTTATATAATGTGAAACAATACTTTTCTTATTCAAACCATTCTCCTTTTTCTACTTCTCTTCCTTCACTCTTATGTATGTACCTATGAATATAAACACTTACAAACAAAAATAAACACCCACATAATACATCATTGATTATCTTATGATAAAAAAATTCCACATTTAAGTTGTGTAATCGTACTTAACACCATGACTAGACAGAAACATATAACCAAAACTAAGTTATATTCAAACACTTTCATAGTCACGCTATTACTACTAGTATGTGAATTGAGACCACTGGTTATTCAATTAATTTTTCTTGTCTAATTTATTTCTACCCACTTAGGTAACTAAAAGTATCAACACTAACCAAAACAACATCAACATCAACTAGATAAACATCAACACCACCACATTACATCAACAATAAAATATCTAATAACCAGCTTCACATTTAATCTTTTTGATCATCCAATCATAAGCACATTAGTTAATATGTGCTAATCAGTAGTAAAAGTAACATAATTCATAATATTATAATAGAGAAGTTAATTCCCACATCCAAATTACATTGGGATGTGGTCTAATTTATTCTGTGTCTTTAGTAGTATTTTTTTTGGATATGACACTTTAGTTACTTCATAACCTAAATTTATAACTAGACTATTATTGGCTCCATTAAAACTTTCCTTATTACATCACATATCTCTTTTTGATGAGAATGTGTTATACCATCAGAATCCTTGAACAAGAAAAATACACCTCTCATGCCAGCATTAAAATATAAGTTCCTACAACAAGTTGGTATGTCTGAAGGTTTAAGAAACTCCTCATTCAACTCTTGTACACAACTATCAATACGATTTGTGATATAATTTAAAGCATCTTCCTTTGTAGAACCTTGATTTCCTTTCATGTAACACTCTATGCTTGAAGCTGTCTCTCCACGAGCTTTCTCATCCTTCAAAATTATCAAACATATATTAATACATCATTTTTTATTTATCTTAATATTTTTAAATTATTAATTTTATATCTATCCTTGTATCTAACTTCAACATTGAATTTACCTCAAAATCTTCAATATCATCAACTAGTCGAGTGACCAATGACACACGATCTTGGAACTTTGATGATGGAATATCAAGTTGCTCTAAAATCTTATCTGATAAAGGAGTGTTCATTAATATCAATGAATGCATCATTAAAACTCGCATACCAGCGCTTGTCATTCCATTTAGTATATATTGGTCAAATTTTGGTGTATAATTAGAAGCTATCCATTTTGCTTCTTGGAAGTAAGATAAAATAAAACTCTCCCACTGAAAAATAACAAGTCGATATTAGTTTATAATGTATAAAAAAGTAAAGAGTAAAATACATATGAAGTATATATAATAATACTACTAAAAAATTCAATGAGTATTAAACAATTAATAATTTTGTGAAGATAAAAATTTCTTATTATTAAATTTACATAGATTTTAAAATATAAAAGATTCAATGCCAATTATTTTTCTTTAAACAATACTAATAGAACTATATTAATTTTTTTTTTAAACACTAAAGAAAAAAATTAAGCAATGACATGTTTATGTCATAAATTTTTTATATACTCCAAATTAAATATTAATAGGCTATAATAACAATACTAAAAATTAATAATGAATATCTACATTATTTTTTCATATAAGTAGTTATATCTTGAAATTAGTTTTCTCTTAAAACCATAGCTACAAATCCATTATAAAATATAATAGTATGTTTCAATAGAAAAAGTTTATAAAAAACCTTAATACAATGTAAAAAATATAACATAAATTTTACAAATAAATGATTTTCTATCAATAGAATTATAAATATTTGTATAATTTTGTTTTAATTTTTTTTAAAAAGTCTTAAAATATTGTAATAAATTTGTAATAAATTATCTTTTAATGATAAAATTATAAATTATTCTTTTTAATTTTTATTTAATGGAGCAAATAAATTATCCTATTTAGTAAAATAAAATTAACTAAATGAGAAACATGTGATAAAAATATCTAATAAAATAAGAATAAATATTTATATAATGGGTTTTAATTGAATCTTAGCCACATCGGGAATAGAATTTAACTTACACAATTTTCAATGTATTTGTGAACAAAAGGGCCATGTTTCATTTCCGCTTCACTTGCAATTTCCTTGTGTATTTCATATGAAAATTTGAAAGCAATTTTCATGTAGTTTGGAAGATTCTCTATGATGGAACTATCCCATCTATAATAGAAATGAATGCACAAAGTTAGAATAATAATAAAAATAATAATACAATCTAGGATTATTATCTAATACATTACCTTATCAATGCTGTGGTGAAGGGTTCCAGTTCATCAATGGTTCCATATGTATCATAAATATCATCAAGGAGTGAAAGGCTGGTAGCCAATTTTGTAAAACCAATTCTACTAGCACTGAACTCAGGCTTAAACAATGAGCAAGTCCACCAAAAATAAAATTCCACATGGCGATGTCGAAAGAAATCAAGATTAATTGCACTCGAATTCTTCCACCATCTGTCATAAAAACATCATTATATTATGATTAAAATTCCATTTTTAATTTATGATATTTATTTCTCACCAGAAGTAATCAATTTTGAAATCCATTAATGTTTCCCAAACCTTAAACTAATTTATTGTTAGCTTAATCTAATTAAACATGTGCTATATTAAATATAATCATTAGAATTACCTCTTCAATAAAAAAATTAAAATATTTCTATGTTAACAATGTCTAATATTCAAGGGAATGTTAATTTTTCATATTTAGATAATTTATACTCACTTGGAGACTAATTTCAATTCATATTGATGTTGAGCTTGTAAAATATTGAAGTCCAGTATTGCTAGTTCCAACAACTTCTGTCTATATGTATTTGGCATCCTGAAAGAAATTATAAACATGGATTATCAAAATTAACCTAGATCTTTTTCAATTAATTTAAAAATATAATAGATAAATACGTTAAATTTTTATTAACTTTTATTTGGAAGGAAATAATGGAATATGAATAATCATAAATAATCTTTAAATCTTACTTGTAAATATCATTGACAAGCCAATCATTGTGATTTTGTTGTTTGAATATTTGAATAAAGTTCCAAGTCTCCCATCTTGGAATCCTACATCTCCAAGGATTTTCCAAAATATACTCAATCTGATAAAAAAAATATTGTTGTTAGAAATATTGTATCCATAAATAAAAATTAGCACCTATGATGTAGCTCAACCATTGCAAACACTTATTATTAGTAAAGTATATTTCTTTTTAGAAAAAAGAGGGTGGTGGGTGGATTGTTGTTTAAATACTAACCATTTTGAGTAAAAAATATAATGAACATTTTATATGGTAGAACTCCTTCCTATGTTTTTTTAAACAGAAAAACTTAACTTTAATGTCAAGCCTTTCCATTGAAAATTACTTGCCTCCAATAGAAGTGGGTTTTTATTTTCTTTTATCTCCTCATGTTCCTTCATAGCCTCTTGCAAGTATGTTGATGCGAAAACTCTAGCCTCTTTCAATATTATTTCTTCAGGAAAATCTAGCTCTGAAGCTTTATGTAAATTCAACATAATTGCTAGTTTGGTGTATTCTTGACTAGGTTCAAAGCCAAAGAACTGTCCTTTCTCACCTTTGAATTTTTGAAATACATCTGCGCACAAATCGAATATAGTCTAATGATTTGCAAAACTTAGGTAAAGAAAGGTAAGAAAAAATCATTTAAAATTTATCACCTGAGGAAACATCATATTTGTTCAATCGTAGAATCCGAAATCCTAAAGCTGTAATGTTGAGATCTCCAAATATATTTTGATTCCAGCACCTATTAATGGTGAAATTATTTTATCATTCAACATGCTCAAATTTAATACCACATAGTATTTCATACAGCTCTACAGATTTAGTATTTAAAGTAGATGTATGAACATTTACATCTAAACATTTTTTTGAGAAAATATACATACATGTAAGTATAGTCAAGTATTGTTTTGATTTGCTCTTGGAAATATCCATCTATTCCCAAGCATTGTACAACATCAATGAACCAAAGCCTTTGAAGTAGACTAAATTCTTCTTCTTTGTTGGAAAAGATTTTATGAACCTCATTAATTAGCATTTCCCTACATTTGTGGTATAGGGAATCCTGGTTAAAAAAAATTAAAAAAATTGTATTAGTTTTCATAACATGAAGTATATAATACACATATATTTGTGTAAATTTAAATGTATTAGTATTTCATACCCCATATTGAGAACTAAGAGATTGTATGGAATCATCACTCCACAAGTTAGGATGATGATTTCCATTTCGACGGGCATTAGCATTAGGCATGAAACCATCTTCCACTCCTAAGTTGGATGATGTTGAAATTCCTTCTTTTTTTTGTACTTCAGCCATGATATATATCTATCACAATTCAGCAAGAAACTAAAGAACACTTAGTATAATGTACTAGTGTACTTGTGATTAGTGATCGACCTTCAATTTTAAGATTCAATATATGACTAACAAAAACACTTAAGAATATAAATCTATAAATTCATTAAACAATTATATTCAATATATGACTTGTTTAGTTCTCTATTGACAGGCAAATGTGGATGCAATGTTGACAGTGGCAAAGACATTCAATGAAAAAATCTCCAATCACATTTAAAAGAGCTCCAATAACCATATAGAAGGTTATTTTCCCTCGGTATTCATGAATTTGTACTCAAAGATAAATAATTTAAAATAGTTTAAAATGAAATGTTATTTATTCCCATGCCCTCAGCATTTTTATTACAAATGTTAAGACAGAATATCTGGAAACATGTAAAGCCTTGAGGAATGAAAAAACAGAAAGAAAGTACGCGCCAGTAAAGGAAGACCAAAGGGTGCGCAGCATATAGATGACATTCATTTAAAAATTGCAAAAAATCAATGATGGAGGACTATGTAGGAAATGGTAGGGACACCGTAGGGAAAACAAAAAGGTTGCAAGTATATTTCAAATGGAAAGATTTATCACCGAAGAGGAAAGCGCAGTAAGAAAGACATTCATTAAAAATTTGCAATAATTCAATGGTGAGGGCGCTGCGCAAGATTTTAAAACAAGAGAAAGAGGGTGCAACAACAGGGGCATCAACCGGTAGCAGAGGTGAGAATAAGGGCAGCTGCAACCATTTAAATTGCCAACAACAGGGACAAGATACACCAAGTAGAACCAAAAGGAATTAAATGTAGATGTAAGTGGAAAGACTGTTAAAGGGAGGAAATTGAAACAGCTGTGTAGAGGTAAGAGTAGGGTATCAGGTAAATTCACTGTCAGCAATTCACTGTCATTATGGGAAAATTTACTGTCATGACAAATTCAGTTCAAGGAAAATTCACCACTAGCAATTTACTGTCATGAAAAATTAATCCTAAACATATAATGTTGCAGGGTGAATTGCTGGTGGTGAATTTTTCTTGAAGTGAATTCGTCATGACGATGAATTTTCCAATAATAAATTGCTGACGGTGAATTTTCCTGAACAAAAATATCCAATCATATTTAAAAGAGCTCCAATAACCATATAGTCTTGCAATTGCAGCCAATCGCTTGCCAATTGCAGACAGCCTTGAAAAAGCGTGGTTAGAGGAAGTGAGGCAACACTACATTGGTAAGTGTGTAGAGGGAAAAAGAAGGCCACGGTGGGATTACAGAGAGAAGAATCATGGGAGAAGAGCATAAGTACAGAGCAGAGAACAAAGGAGCCACACAAATTGAGGGATAAGTTAATATCTATCTTGAATTTAATTTCATCTCCACCACTTAAAAGTACAGTTACAATAATAAAAAGCAAACGTTGATTTATAGACTATGAATTTCTTGTAAAATCAAAATAAATTTCACTAACAATATGATTATATTTAGATAACAAATTTCAAGTATTAAATAAAAACACTACTCTCATTTTACAAAACAATTTCATTTGTCCATAAAATTATTTTCGCAGCTAAAAGAGTGTGTAAAAAATTCCAACGCTAACTAAACAGAAGAGGTGATAGAGTGTACATAACTCAAAGCCCAGTGTATACCTGGAAGGTTGGTTGCTTGAGGGAACTGAATCTTTCTTACAGTGCTAAACTTGAATATTTTTAAGCATGGACTAGGTGCATTGTATTTATAGTATTTTTAAGCTTGAATTGATCACCGCAGGAAAGCACGTTCGTTGGTCTTCCTTGACTAAGCACATTCTCAAGAAATGTGAAGAACGTTCAAATCGTCGGTACCACCTGCTTTCCAATATTCCAAGCATAGGAAAGCAAGTGCTCCACTAACAACGTGCTCCAATAACAACGTGCTCCACTAATAACGTGCTTACTCAGGAAATGCGAAGAACATTCGAATTTGGTCATTATACATAAATATCAGTTATTATTAGTTTTGTTTTCCCTAATTATATGGAAAAGGACAATGAATTCGATGCATATAAGGAAAGAATCGCTCCTAGTAGATAACAAGAGCTCTCAAGGAACTAGAGTCTCTGTGAGGGAAATAAAGTCAATAGATATAAATCATGGTATAAAATCTATTATTTTTAGTGAAGTGTTAAAATGTATATATATTTGTATATATGTATGTGTGTGTATATAAATTCATACTATTATGTATATAATATGGATGTGTAATGGTATATATATGTGTATAAATTTATATATATACATACATATATATAGATATATGTATGTATACATACATATATATGACATACATATTATATATGTCGACACATACATTGATATATACACAGATATATTTTTACATATTATAAAGAAAAGACTTTGGTGGATTTGAAACAAACAGGTTAGAGTAGATTGTAATGCCCCGCCACGAAACCCTAGAGGAAGTTGCAACAACTACAAAAGTGTACAATTTTTTTTCTTTTCTTTTAAAGTGCAATAATAACATGAAAGGTGCACTAACTATCGCTCACATCCTCTAAGACACGAGACTAAGGTTACATCTAATTCCCACAATATAAACAATGCTCAACCATAACATATAATTAATTACTAAACAAGAATTAAATTACATACATCCCAAGCATTAAAATTGTATCACATACATTAGATATACATCAAGATCCAAAGATTACATTAATTTTTAAATAATGATTACAATGCTCATTCCTAGAATGAGGAAAATCATACATAAGTGTTACAAATTACATGAGACCTCCTCAATACAATTTGAGGAGTAATATAAATACAAATGCCCAACAGATACAATAATTAAATACATAGAATAAAACAACTGGTACCCACGAGCTCTCCAAATGGATGATCTCACCATCACGAACAAAAGAAAGGGGACCCAACAGAGTAAGGTGCACGTTCCACCCAACCAAGTGGTACCCAAAGGCCCACCCCCCGTGCTAGGAGATAGTAACAAGGATTCCTATACAAGACCTACTACCTCTAGACACAGGGTAACACAAATATGAACTAAACAAACATAATTACAACACTAACACATTGGTTACCTTGCTTCCAGAGTTAACTAATCAATTTCTTTACTAATCCAAACATAATGTTGACATAGGAGGAGTGTCACCACAAAGTTGCATGGGTTACCCCGACAGATCTTCCCAGACCTTGGCCCCCATCAAGAGTTACTTTCCTACTGTCAACCTGTGGAACAAATCCACAATGAAAGGTAACTAGAGCACGCATGTACAGATATTCAATCCCCATCCAAAACATAAATACATCACATCCTCGTTCATGGTAACCGGGCGATTCACTGTAAACAACACTACACACTACTCAAAGGAAGTAAAAATGGTTGACACTTAAAACACAACAACCTCCCAAATACAAAATACCACAACTAGAGGTCTAACTAATGCTTCTAAACAATTTCCCCAAAAAGAGATTAGAAGATATTTCATACGAATGGCAATAAAACTACTCTTCGGATTTCCTAAATCCAATTTTCCCTTCAGTGTTTCACAGTTAAACTATTGCCCAAATAAATTAATTAAATAAAATTTCTTTACAAACAGAGAAGGAAAATCTAATTTTATCTGTAACTTCAATTCCTCGATTACTTTTAAAATAAATTTCCTCTTTAAAACATCTCATTTTCAATTTATCCAACTTATGCATGTGCATGCACCCATTACAATTTTTATTTATTTAAAACAATATAAAATTCTCTCATTAAATTCTTTCCATTTTAGAAACATCAAATTGTGCATTTAACATGCACTTATACTAAATAAATCATATATATATATATATGTAGTATATACACATAATTATATATATATTTATATTTATATATATACTATTATATATACATATTATTTAGATATTACAATTAATTGCAAAAATCACAACAAATAATATATATTTATTTATTTTATATATACACATAAATATATACATATATAATTATATATTATATGTATATATATATATATATATATATATATATATATATATATATATCTTAAATTACATATGTATATATATTTTGAAACCTTATATTAAATAACACAATGAAGAATCAAATTCACAATAATTATAGCGGATGAGTTTTACATGTTAAAGACTCGGCACAAAATGAGTTGGGGGGGGACGACTGTGCTTAGCACAGTCGTCCCCCAACCAAGTAGTCACGGGCTGTGGGAGAGGGTGTAGTGTTGGGCGCTGCCTTCCCCATAGCGCCTCCCATGGGGGCAGCTATGGGGAAGAGCCCTAGCCTCCCCATAAATTTAGCACTTAAAAAAAAAAAACTTTTAAATTAAACAAAACCTTCGCCAAACGAAATCGTCATACATTTGCATGTTTCATTTTTTTTTTAAATATGCATTTCTTAAAGGAATTTCTATAGGCAATGTTAATAATGTGTGTGTGTGTGTGTGTGTGTGTGTGTGTGTGAATATAAGAATATAAATACAAATTCATCACAAAGATTGCTCTAATTGGGCAAACAATTTTCACAAAATGGCCATCTACAGGAAAAAATACCCAGATTTTATAAAGAAGCAATTTTCAATACAGGGGATTTTTCTAAATTTTCTTCAGACAAATAATTTAATCGGAAGCAATCATTTCCTACAGAAATCAAATCCAATAATGAATTGGAGCAATATTTCTCTACGAAAACTTCTACCCATATTTCCCGAGAAGTTTATTCCTAAGAAGAATTTCTACAGAGAGTTAAATTTCTTCTCGACAGAGATTTTCCCAAATCTCTAATTGTATTCTTCTAGGTTCTTCTATGTTTACAATAATCCCAATTTAAAACTTGAAATAGATCCAACACAAGATTTCATTCTACAGACGATTTCATTTTCACAAAAAATTTCACACATGGCATTTACAATTTTTAAACAAAACTCAAAGCTTTAAAACTTGCACAAACAATCTTTTCTAGAGAGTAATCTAAACTAAGAAGTTTTTCCAATAAAAAAACTAACTAGAATTGAAAGAGGAACCTGAAATCCAACGCCTGTGAAGATGTGAAATGACGTAGCGCCTCTTCCACAAATCAAAGTTTTTTCCCAGACCAACAAGAGCTTCCTCTAGAACAATTAAATTTCCAGAACACAAAAACTTCCTGAAACTGTATATTTTTTCAAAATTTCCACAAAAACAACCAAAACATGCAATGAGCAAAAAACTTCATTTTTCAAAACCTCTTCCCCAACAAAATATCCTCTATCATTCTTCCGTGAAGAAGCTTCTCACTTCTTCCCGTTATAGCCATAAATTTCTCCCCGTGAATAAATTTTTCCAACAAACCTCATAATTTATTTATTTTAACACATGTTGAAAACCCAAAATATCTTTTAAAACCAAATTGCACCAAATCCTCAAGATATTTTAAAAATTAAAATATTTAATAATTTATAAAATACTTAACATTTCTAATTTAATTTAATTCAACTAATTTAATTAATTAATAAAATAATATAATCCTAAGATTAGATTATTTACCAATTAGATTAAATTAATTAATTAATTAGTTCTAACATTAAAACCAGATTAATTTAATAATCATCTAAAATATTTTAAATCCATTATTTACCTTTTACAAACTTTGCAACATAAATAATTTCAAAGCAAAATTAAACAACATTTAACAAACAAAACCAACTAAAATCGACGACACACTATGACTAGGGTGGTGGCTTGACACAATAAACCTAGCTACTATCTCCCAATCAGCATTACCGTTAGGCAATGGAAACGCTCAAACCTGTGAAACCATGCGGATTCGATGTCATGTACCTACAAACCTGTAAACATGGCATATATCGAACATGCATATATACATCATAATAGAACACACTATAAAGAGAGAATCATGGAATCGCAGGGCGCTCGCAAGTGAGTGGTGCAATTTTGTCCCCTTCACCAATACAATAACACAAAACTGACGAATCTATCATCAACAATCTACTCAAGAGCATATAAAAATATTAATTCAAATAACCATTATGCTAATCCAATGCATGTCATAATAATCACATCAAAATAAGGTACCATCGCATCATAATATAAAATCCACATCGCTCTAAAGTTAGCGATCAAATAATAACAAAGCATAACAAAGACACACACTGTCTGAACATATGAGAAAAATGAAGGGGTGTTACATAGATAAATTGCATGAGAAATAGTTGGGCATATTAGTGGCAATACAAAATATTGTCAACATTTGAATCAAAATTTGAATGCGAAAGTAAGCAAGAGAGAAAGACACATAATGTAATGTATTGTGGTTGTAGGAATAATATGCTTATTATCACTTTGTCCATAACATAATTGAATGGTTGGATTTCAATTTTGTTGGCCTAGATCTAGGCTATGCATGGTTCATTTTGTAGGGCTTGATTGATCATTTTCAATTTGTGTTCAATTTATGATGTTTAGACATCATGAGATGTGGACATTATCCATTTTTTGAAATAGTTGGAGTAGTTAAAGAGAATCCTTCCGATTAAATTCTCCCATGAAGTGTATAGATTTGAGAAGCAATTCATTTTGATTGCTATGAGATGATCTATGATATGTAGAGATTTGTGAGAGGAGCTATTTTCTATTCTAGGATGTTGATCATAAGAATATATATATATATATATATATATATATATATATATATATATATATATATATATATATATATATATGTATGTATGTATGTGTACGTATGTATATAATGGCATACACATATATATAGATGTATATATATATATATACATATATATGCATATATACATACATAGATGCAAACATATGCACATATACATATATACATGTATGTATTTCTATATTATCTACAATACATAGGTATATTAGATGTATATATAGATATATACATAAACACAATTTTTCTTTCATAATTCAATTTTTTATTTTCAATTTTTTAATTTAATAATTTTAGTTGATCATCCAAAGTTATGTGCTTAAAGACAAGGTTTCAAATACTAATAAATTCATCAAAATTTATTATCAAAATTCATTGTGTAAATACTAGTTGGAGTCAATTTAAAGCATATTGAAATGTATTATGAATAACATTATCCAAACATTCACATAGATCATAGTGTATTTTTCTTGATTCTTGTCAAATCAATAAAGCATGCTTGACAATGATCAAGGGAGTCGAGCAAATTTCTTTTTGTTTGTATTACGTGCGAAATGTTGTTTCCCAAAACTTTTTCTTTGATATATGTATTATAAAGGCAAGAATAAAGATTGTATGAATAGCCATATTAAAAGATCTTTGAACATATATGTGATGAGATAAGTTTTGTTCAATAAGTTTTACCAAATTCAGGAAAATATAAATGTGATATTTGATAGATTACAATGAGTTAATGAAATATATAATTTATACAACTTCAAACAATTTTATAAAAGTTTCTTGTTTGATATTTGCAATAGAATGTGAAAAAATAAATTCAGTAAGTATATCTATCATGGTATAAAATTTATAATCTTTAGTCAACTGGTATAATATGTATATATTTGTATGTATGTATATATACATTGCATATATATGTATGTATATGTACATAAAATCATATATGTGTATATGGTATGGAAGTGTAATGACATACACGTGTGTAAATTTCTATATATACATGTACATATATATACACATATATATACACACACATATATATGCATACATATGTATGTACATACGTATACACACATATATATACATCCACAAATACATACATACATACATACAAATATGTTTACATATTATAAAGAGAAGATGTTGGTGGATTTCAAACAAGCATGTTACAATAGACAAATTGCATGAGAGGAAGTTGGGCATATTAGTGGCAATAAAAAGTATTGTCAAGGTTTGAGTCAAAATTTGAATGCGAAAGAAAGGAGAAGGAAAAGACACATAACCCAATGTACCATGGTGGTAAGAATAAGATGCTCATTATCACTTTGTTCATAGCATGGGCAAATGATCAGATATATATTTTTTTGGTGTAGATCTACGGTATGCATTTTTCGTCTTGTAGAGCTTGATTGATCATTTTCAATTTGTCTTTGCAATATGAATGTTAAGTGTTAGGATTAGGTGTATGATTCACCTTGTACGTTTTATGTCTTGATTACTCATATTTAAGCATGTAGGTGGCAAAAAAATTATGATCTTCAAACATTGTGAGACATGGACATTATCTATTCTTTGAATTAAATATTCCCATGAAGTGCATAGATTTGAGAGACTATTCATTTTGATTGCTATGACACAATCTATGATATGTGAAGATGTGTGATAGTAATTAGTTTCTAATGTGTATGTATATATACTAATACATATATATAGTATGGATGTATAGATATATATATAGTAATCCCATATACATATATATAGATGCATATATATAGATACAAATATATACATATATACACATACATATATTTGTATGCATGTATACGTGCAAACGTATACATTTATAATGAATTTATAGGTAATATATATATGTACTATATATATACATCAAATGTTAATGCTCATCAAAATCTATTACCGAAAGTCATTGTCTAAGTAGTAGTAGGATTCAATTTAAAGCACATTGAAATGCATTGCCAAAAACATTATCCAAACATTTGCATCAATGTTAGCTTATGTTTCTTGAAGCTTGTCACATCAATAAAAAAAAAGTTGAGGACGATCAAATCAATAAAGCATGCTTGACAATGATCAAGGGAGTCGAGCACATTTCTTTTTGTTTGTATTACGTGCGAAATGGTGTTTCCCAAAAAATTTGCTTTGATATATGTATTGTAAAGGCAAGAATAAAGATTGTATGAATAGCCATATTAAAAGATCTTTGAACATATATGTGATGAGATAAGTTTTGTTCAATAAGTTTTATCAAATTCAGGAAAAATATAAATGTGATATTTGATAGATTACAATGAGTTATAAAATATGTAATTTATACAATTTCAAACAATTTTATAAAAGTTTCTTGTTTGATATTTGCAATAGAGTGTGAAAAAATAAAGTTAGCAAGTATATCTATCATGGTATAAAATTTATAATCTTTAGTCAAGTGGTATAATATCTATATATTTGTATGTATGTATATATATATTGCATATATATATGTATGTGTATGTACATAAAATAATATATATGTATATGGTATGGAAGTGTAATGGCATACACATGTGTGTAAATTTCTATATATACATGTACATATACACACACACACATATATACGTGTATATATATATATATACATATATATATACACATATATATACATACATATACATACATATACACTGTAACGCCCCGCCACACAACCCTAGAGGAAGTTGCAATTAACTACTTAAATGAACTATTTTTTTTTTTGTTTAAGCACAATTAAAAGCAAGTTCACTAACTAATGCCAACAACCTCTAAGGTTACGAGACAGAGGTTATATAGAACCTCAACAAAAAACATGAATATAAACCATGACATTTATTTAAATAATAAATAAACACATACATTCCAAATAAGATAATTTTACAACAAGCATAAGAGATAACTTTCAAATTCATTAATCCATTCATTAAACAATAAGGTTACAACTCTCATTCCCTGAATGAGGTAAGTCCAATAAACATAATTACAAATACAACTTCCACCTCGATAACAACTGAGGGGTAAAATAATACAAGATCAACTGAAATGAAATAAAGCAAGAACTGATACTGAAACCTACGAGCTCTCCAACTAGAAGTCTCGTCCACACAAACATGAAGAAAGAACCCAATGGATTTAGGTGCATGCCACCCAACCAAGTGGAACCCAAAGGCCCACCCCCCATGCTAGGAGATAGTAACAAGGAATCCTAGCCAAGACCATCTACCTCTAGACACAGGCTAACACAAAACTGAACCAAACTGAAACAACCAATCACATGTACCACACAAGTACAACTCAAGTACAACTCTAGTACCACATAAGTACAACTCTAACATGGTCACAATGCTTCCAGATACAAAGCAGGTCAAGTATGTTAAGAGAACCATACACATAATAATCAAATCCCAACTATGGTCACATCAGGTATGTTACGAAAACCATACCCACAAAATACAAGTACCAACTGTTGTCCTAAAAATAGTGTCATCACACAGTTCATCATGAGTTACCCACTGCAGATCTTCATAGGCTCCGACCAACATAAGGGTTGTCCTGGTGGCCTCTACCGATCCTCGGCCCTCATACTCACTAATGTGGGATCAAATACCTTACGTGCAGACATGATAGATGACCTTGCCATTCCAGACCTTCCCACTCTTCCCAAGTCTAAATGAGCCCTTGTGTCTATGAGTGAGGCCAACTTATCTTGATTAGTGAGAAGTTAGTCCTAATATTCTAAGTATTGATTTAGTTTCACTTGATCAAACAACTTCCGAAGGTTACCCAATCTTACCTCTTCCGGGCTCTGGCCCCTACGGAAGCCACTCTTCTACTTGACAACACACACACCATCCAATCACCAAGGGTACAAAGTGCAACAAACAAGATATCACGACCACACCTTTCTTAGGAGGCAACATAAAATGAAACTCACTCCAATACTAGAGGCAACAAACCACATAACCAGGTCACTCCTTACAAGGAGACGTGGATCCCATAATCCACTCCTAATCCAAGGAGACACAAAACATCCCCGTTCGTGGAAATCAGGTAAATACTGACTAGACACCATGCACTACCCAAGGAACTCACAGCGGGTTGACAAACACAACACGACAACCCACATAACTGAAAACCCCATCTGGAAGACTTATTAAACTCTATAACTCCATTCCCCAAAACAAGAACACGAAGGAAACATTCACTGAAGGCAACTGAAAGAAACTATATTTGGATATTCTAAATCCATTTCCTCACTTCATTCAGTAATCTATTGCATCAATAACACTTAATTTAACGTCTTGTCAAGACAAAGGACGAAGTTTAAACCAAACATTTAATTTCCTAATTGCCTTTAAACAATAAAATAAGCATTTTCCTCTATAACTCAGAACATATCGCTTTAAAATAAATAACCATTCGTCCTTGCATACTGAAACATTTTAAAATAAATCAATTAATTTCGTTATAACACATTACTTACAAATCCAATATTTGCCCTTTTCAAATCTATTATTTAAAATAAAATCAATAATTTGACTATAAGTCCAATATTTTAAATTTTTCAATTATATTTAAATCAAATCAATAATTGGACTTTTGCATCAATTTAAATTTCACAATTACATTTAAATCCAACATCATTTAAAATAATATTTTAATATATGTATATATATTTAGAAAATATATATACATATATCAAAATAAAAACACAACTAAATAAATAATATTATAATACTATATAATATAATATTAATCATTTACTACATATTATATTGAATATAATACATATAAATATATCAATATTATAAATATAATATTAAATATTATAATAAAAAAAAGTTTAAATCTTATATTATATTTTATTTTAAATCCTCCCATAAGGCCTCAGGCCGCGCACCAACCCTTAGGGTTGAGCCACGGTTGCCTTGGGCCGCATGCATAACGCTGCTTAGGGCGCCGACCGCAGAATGTCCAGGCAAAAGGCGACGCGTTTTACCAGGGCGACAGGTTGTAGGAGGCACCAACGACAGTGGTGGTTGCGTACATAGCCGGCCACCACCTTCAGCGGTGGTGGCAGCGGCTGTGTAAACAGCCACTGCGTCGGGCAGTTAGCAACTGCGGGGGTCGCACTGGGCGCGGCTCCCCCCCACACACCTCCCATGGGGGTGCAGTTGGGGTGAGCCCCCAGCCCCCCCACGATGAAATTTATTATATATATATTTTTTTATATAAAAACAAAAACTACAACCTGGGTAAGTGCACCAATCTGTGACACAATTTTGGCTCTTACGATGCCAGTTTTTTTCTGAAATCAGGAAAATTTGATTTGCACGAGAAAATGAAGATAGTTATGCTCAAAATTTCAAGATGCAGCAAGAACAAAAGTTGAAGTGCTCTGAGTCTAGTTTCTAAGCTACTATTGTTTTTTGAAATTAGTGAAGACTAAGGGTCTCAAAAAGGGGGGGGGGCAAAATAGGGCTTGTTTTTATAAAAAAAAAATAGCATAGCGCTTGAGGGCTCCCCCCTTTTTGGTTAACATTTTTTGAGAATTTCAAAAATCCCAATGGTGAGAAATTAGCTGACACCATGTAGTTTATCCTCCTTCTTTCGGATAATTTTTTTAATGAATATATAATATTTTATGAATTTTCAAAGTGGACACATCCTAAAAAGCTGAAATTTGAGCGTGCTCCCCCCCAATTTTTTTGCAAACTAATCGAAAATTGATTTTTTTTTTCATCATGTGTAGAATGGAGTCTAGTTTCAAAAAACATAATTTGTTTCACGTTCCGATGAACGTGTAAAAATCTATCCTAAACCTAGCACATGTTGGTTTTTGACCAAAAACGAAGGCATTTACAATAGAAGCCATGGATCAAAACCTTAACTAGATCAAAATGAAAAAAGAATTATATATTTAGATAGCTGAGATAAAGGTTAACGCTATCACAGTTTTTTTTATAAAATTGCATTGAAAGACATGCAAATGAGATGGGGAGCACGGTCAAAAATATGAGAAAATTTAGCAAATCCTATTAATTAACACATCTAAAGCAGGCCTTTTGGCGAGCGCCAAATGACTCATCACATTTGGCATGTGCCAAATTCGGTGTGCACCAAATGTGATGAGTCATTTGGCAAGCGCCAAATGGCCTGCTTTGCACAGAACTAGATTTTCGCTTTCTCTGTCAGGGAAATTATATACATTAAATAAACATTTAAGTATAAGTTGACATTTACATATGGACATTTACTTTCTTATACTTTAAGTTATATTTCATGTATATATAGGCAAGATGTTTGAGAGTGGTTTCAAATCTCTAAGAGTTATAATGCAAATTCTAGTTTTTGGAAGATCTTAAAAATTTCAGACAGTCAAATTTCAGTAATCAGCATGTCAAATTTCAGTAATCAAGAGGTCAAATTTTAGTACTCAGGAGGTCAAATTTCATCTATCTCACTCATTTTCATCTCTTATTCTCTAGACCTCTCTCTCTCACTATCTCCATCCCTTTATCTAACAATATCTTCCTTGAGCTCAAGAACTATGTCTCTACATGTCCATCTCTCTCTCCTTCCCTCTCCAATATCTATCTCCCTCCCTCCTTCCCTCTCTACATTTTTCTATCTCTCATCCCTCTCCTTTAATCTCTATATATCTCTCTCTACTCTCTATACCTACCTATCCCTCTCTCCCTCCCTCTCCTCTCTTTCTCTCTCTCTTTGCTTCCCTCACTCTCTCCTCCCCTCTCTACTCTCTATCTTGTCATTCTCTCTCTCCTTCCCTCTCTAGTTCTCTCTATCTCACTTCTCTCTCCTTCCCTCCCTCCCTCTCTAATTTTATCTATCTCCCTCTCTCTCTCTCCTTCCATTTGCACTTCTCTTTATATCACCTCTCTTTCTCCCCCTCTCTCTCCCTCTCTCTTCCTTTCACCCACCTTTGTTCTCTACTTCTCTCTATCTAACCTATCCCTCTATACATCTCTCTCTCTCCCCCCTCCTTCCATCTCAATCTCTACACCTTCCTCCTTATCTCTCTAATTTTAAGCTCCATCACACATCTCTATCACCTAACTCACTTCTCTCTTTCCCCTTCCCTCTCTACTCTCTTTCTCTCTATCTCACCCCTCCTCTCTCTTATCTCTCTCACCTCTATCTCTCCATCCCTACCTCTTCCTCCCTCTCTCCTTCCCTCTATTTTTCTCTTTATCTCATCCTCCCTCT